>VYZW01023168.1:21850-57438 GCA_013401315.1 Balaeniceps rex
TGGGTTAATAACCAAAATCTTCGCCAGATCAACGGGGTAATGCTTTTTAAGAAAAAAAAAAAAAAAAAAAAAAAATCACTATTTTTATTAACTTAAGTACCACAAATAATTAACTTTTGTGATATGTAAAGTCTGTAAATCAACAGTCACATCTAGTCATTTTATAATATATGAATTAAACTTAAAATGTTCTCAGACGCCTAGGGAAAGGAGTCTGTGCAGTTATACACAATTTACATCTTGTAAGATTTTGGTATTGTATACACAAATATTACAGAAACTAGGCATGTAAATGCAATTTATTTAAATTACAGTATATAAACAAAAGTTGATCCTAAAACCCAGAATATCATAACGTATTTCATAGATCTCTAACAACTTGTTTTTCACTATCATAGTAGCATGAAATAAATGGGTCTTCTCTCCTCCCCCCCCAACATTTCCAGGCTGATGAAAATACTCGGAGGCAACGTCGTTATCTGTTACTATTGCTTTCTGTAGCAAAATCATCTCAGAGCTAGAGACCAAATCATCTTGGCAGAGGTGTATGTTATTGGTGAAAGCAGGTCCTCTCAGGTCTCCTTACCTTTACTTTGTAAGACACAATGTAAAAATAAACTATTTCGTTAGCTCTTTAATGTGTTAAACCTCTTTTCTACTAATTGTATTGTACCTATTCTTTCAGTACCTGAAAAGATACACGAGCAAGAAACACACCTGTGTAAGAAAGGGATTGCCGTCCGCTGGCGTTTACCGTGTAGGTCAGCACTTGCTCAACGTAAATTCAACAAGAAAGTTGTGATTAAAAAGCAGCTTAAAAGTCAACTTCTACATGTTCTTTTACTACCGTATTTTCTAATGTACTTTCTGGCACATATTATAGAGGTAATATCAACTGTACCCAAAGAAATAAAAAAAAAAAATAAGAGCATGGCATTAGTGGTTTATTTACTGAATTCTGTCGTATCACCAAATGGAAGACAACGATGGCTAAATTACCATTTTTTACACTTCTTAAAGTATTTGATGGCCTCAAGTTGCCTGTATCGACTATCTGAATGAAACTGCCGTTTTCTACACCACCTATGGAAAAATGCAGTACCCTTGGAAGTAAAATGCCTTAGTACTTGATCTTTATTACAAGGTTACTTGGAACTTTCAAATACAAATATAGCGTAGTAACAGATGTTAAGTCAAAAGATTTGTTGTTCCGTAAAGGGGGCAGGAGGCTAAATAAGTTGCTTTTGTGAGTATCCAATGCGTTGGTAACTATAACCACTTTTGAAGAAATATTCATCCTCCTTTGTAGAAGTTCTAGCAAAGATAGAAAATATAACACAGCTCTGCTGGTTCAGATGCATCCAAATGAGGTTGATTTTAAAAAGGTCAAGACTTTATAATTATTCCACAGAAATAGTAGTAAACCACAAAAGTTTTTTTTTTTTTTTTTGTTTGTTTTTAACTTTCTAGCACTGAAGTGGCACAAAGGCTGCCCAGTAGACCAGCCACTTATTTTCTTAAAATATTGTGCTTATAAACTATCTGTACAACTATTTAAACTTGCAGTAAAGAAAGATATTTAAAATGCTAAACTTTATGTACTCATACTAGGGCTGTTGCAGACCTAATTAGACACTTGTTTGTGAGCAAAAATAATCACAATAAAAAAATTAGAGATAGGCTGGACCATATCAAGGACCATATCAAGGAAAGAAAGTTCAGGTACCTTGCAAAATGTAAGAGAACCTGAAAGTATGGTAGGTAGGCAGTCTAGCCATCCACACACAATTTACCCACCTCGAACATCTTGAATATTATGTTAATAAAGACCTACAAAACTCACAGATATTAAGAGGTGTTAATTACAAGGGGAGTTCAAACATGCAGAGAGAGACTTGTTAACTTTAAAAAAAAAAAAAGGAAAAAAAAAAAAAAGTCAGATTAACCAAATCTGTGTGTTTTCCCCCTGCTGACCGAAGTCTCCTGGAAAGCTCTCGAGCTCTACTACCCCACCACCCAGTCCACGCTCGGCCCCAGCCGCCTGGTTTCTAGCAGGGTGCACGCACCTCTCCTGCGACCTCGCTAACAGCCGCGCAAAGAAATCGCCGGAGGCCGACGGGCAGCGTCCAGCTGCCCCCGAAGCGCTCAGTCTGCTGTCCTTGTCAAGAAGCCAATACCTGTTAACAGCGATAAAAACGAGGAACTGGATACCTACCCAATTCTCCTGGCCCTTGGAACACATGCATCCTGAGACGCTACACGCCTCTTCCCATCTTGGCATTACCTCTTTTACCTTTTTTGTTTTTTTTTTTCTTTTAACAAGTTGAAACATTGCCATTTCTGTTAACAGGCTGAAATCCCTCTCTCACTTAAAATACTGGCAACCTTCCCACTGACTTCAGTGGAACAGCCATCTATCTTCTTCTTCTTTCTTGGCCTGATGTTCAAAATAGCTAAGCACTTACCACTCACTGAATTAAACAGCATCTCTCGGGGTTCAGCATATCTGAGTATCTGACTGCGAAGTCCGAAAGATGCGTTCTGTACACAACCCCAAATTTGTACTGGCTTGTCGAGTTCATATTGTGACTTAGCAGTAGTTTAGCTGGTTGAAAACTGGGGGGTCTCAGGTTCAAACTAGCTTCATTTTGTTGTACCTCTAAGTGTGCATTCCTCCTCAGCTTTTATGCAACGTCTGCATCGTCTTACAGGTCAAGTCAATGGAGCATGTATTGAACTTGTTCTGCCACCTTGGAAGAGTGCTAAGTATAACTGCAGAAATAAAGAAATACCAGGTAAAACAGAGCAAGGTTACCTTTGAACTAATTCCAGCAGAACAACCAGCTTCACTGCCAACAAATCAGCACGCTAAACTAGTAAAAAACAGTAATATGAACTCCTCTACCTGTCTTAAGATTGCGCCTCTGCTACTAATAAAAATGGGTTTGAATGGTAACGAAGCAACCTGTCCTCTTAAAATGAACTAAGGGCTGGGGAAGGAAGCCTGCTCGGAGACTGAATGTCAAGAAGAGAATATAGTGCTTTTCAGGAAAAAAATGAAACGCTTGCAATTTTAAATGGAAAGAAAAGTCGTGTGCAATGGTTCCAGCAGAAGGGCGTTATCAAGAGATAATATTTTTGAAGTTAACAATTTTCTCTCTCTCTCTCACATCTCCCCACAACTTTGAAATAAAATGGCCCCACTCGTGTAACATATTTAGGTTTATGTTTGGGCATGTAGCATACAGTCTGCATTACCTGAGTACCAGGAATTAAACTGTTTTCCCCCTCCCCCCCAATTTTGCTGGCACTCGCAGACAGACAAGGCATTTGGGGTATTTCAGTACCAGCCCATCTCTAGTTATCAACAGAAGTTTGTGAGGCAAAATAGCTATTCTTATCTGTCCAGCAGCTGTTTCAAAGCTCTTTCTATGTTCATTCTGTGCCCAACTCTAGTCACTCCAAGGTCTATCAGGTCTTCCTTTTGTAGATTTGGTAAATGAGTGCCATCTATTTCATTGTCCATAAATGTTTCTTTATGTTCACCTAAGTTTAGACTTTCCAACCAATCTGCCACATCTGGTTTAGTCCACAGGTGGACAGGCTTAGTTGTAAAAGGCTTATTTGAGATTGGCTGTTGTAATATCGAGGGAGAAGGAGACCTGCTGCGCCCTGTGGTCAAGCCAAATAAGTCCCCAGAAGGGGGCTGGCTGGGTAGGCTAAATACATCGGACAAAGTTGGAGAAGGAGATGAAGCTGAAGCAGAAGCAGTCAGAGGAGCAGGCATGATGTCTTTATTAATCTCTGTTGGTGAAACCACAGGGCTTGGAGCATGTCTTGCTCCTGAGGTCCTACTGTCATAGTCTGGGGACCTGCTCTGCAGTGTGATCGGCTGGCTGGTTCCAGGTCGGACAGTAAAAGTGATTGTTGTACTTCGTGTACCTGAGACAGTACTCATGACTTCCGTGCTCCTGAAATTGTAAACAGACATGGGAAGTTAGATATATCAGCCACCAGCTGAAAGGTCGACCATAGCAACGAGTGGTAAATACAGTTTTGGAACGCATGAATATTTCCATTTTTTAATGAGCGATATCAGGTTAAAAGGACTCAGATGGTATCATTAAATCTTTTCCATAAAACAATCATCAATGGTAAGCCATAGTTAAAAACAAAACCTTTGCTTATGAGCAGTTCAGAAAAACACCTTCCAGAGCACATTCTTGCTTTTTAAGGCTCCCCCCAATTAACTCACGGTTAAATGAGAAACACCGAGTGGAATAAGCACACAGGCACTTTGTGCTCCCCGTGAAGTGCAATCAGGAGTTGATCTTCCCTTCGTTGTATGGAGGGGTGGGATCCTTCGTTTCAGTTTTAACCTACCACTTTTACACACTATTAGGTAACCTAGCTAATGATAGCAGTTATGGGAAGTATTGGAAGCATACTATTAACTTGGCTTTTGGATCTTTGTGTGTCTACTCAGTGAATTTTAGGGTACGTTTGGGGGGTTGGACTAGATGACCTCTAAAGGTCCCTTCCAACCCAAAGCATTCTATGATTCTATGTTTGTATTCCCAGTCATTCACAGAACATGCTCCACAAGCTCCTTTTATTTCCCTTTCTGTTCAGCTGGTCTTTTCATGCTTTAAAAACGAACCAGTCCTTCTAAGGTTCACACAAGGACTTGTGTGTCCATTTCCTTCTACGCAGAAATGATACTTTGGCAGTTTCACTACAAAACTTAAGGAGACAAAATTCTTGTTGCTGTGCATGCCCAGAGGTGATGTAGTTGCAATCAAGTCAGCGGCACTTATCTCTTGCCTAAAGGAAATTTCAGATTACCAACTAAGCAGGCATGAAACTTGCCGAGAGGCTGGCTCTGATGCCGAGGCTGACAGGGTGGGTGAAGGAGCAGACGAGTCTGCTTTTGTCTGCTGGCTATAGAACAAATTTAGAAGCAGAAGATCCAGGTGCAGGCCTCCTCATATCATAATACGCTTAACTCCACAGCCCTTACTTCTCATGAGAAAACTCTGCCAGTCAGCGTGCGCACTTCAGGATCTTCCACTGAACCCTTGGCTGCCTGAAGCTCCAGAGTTTTCGCTTGTAAAACACCCTGCCAACTAGGCGAACCTTCAGACAACTCCTTTCAGGCACTTCCAGACCAAAGTAAGGATTTATTTATCCCTAAAGTGATGCCACAGACTCCAGAGGACAATCTGGAGGATGCCGTAGTTAGATTTCTAACCCAGACCCTGACCGAAGCCCTCTGTATCTGAGTGCCCCTGGGCCTGACCCGTCATGCCTGGGCAGAACCGAAGATGACTTGGGTGCACAGTGTCGGATACAAATGCTTTCATTAATACTGCGGATTCACCACTGTGCAGAAAAGATCTTATGGAGCCCAAGAAAGAGCGTGGTTCTGGAGCCCCCATCTTTAAAGTGCTGTTATGGA
The DNA here is from genome assembly GCA_013401315.1 of Balaeniceps rex. Lineage (NCBI taxonomy): Eukaryota > Metazoa > Chordata > Aves > Pelecaniformes > Balaenicipitidae > Balaeniceps > Balaeniceps rex. Next base: position 27,309 of record VYZW01023168.1, read on the forward strand.
AGAAACTGCCGTCTCTTCCTAAGCCACTCCTTAAAGATTGTGTGTTAACTGCCACCAAATGAGGTACCAAAAATGATCCACACAGCAGGGGTCAAACCACATCTGTCCTTTCTGAGGTATGTCCATCACCACTAGATCTGCTTTATAAATGAGAGGCCCTCTCCTGCTCCTCTGCCCCACGTAATCGTGGCTTTGCTCCTTCCTGCAGAGCACTGCGGCTGCTGGGAAGGAGGACGTAGCGTGTAGGGTTGTCCTGTCTCGCTGGATCTGCTCCCCAGTGCAATGCAATTCTGAACGCCCGTGGAAGGGGAGCGACTTGGCTTTGGTCGCCCACATCCTGAATACAAGAGTGATTAAAATTTTAAATAAAAAGATGGTGGTACCAGCGTTTCCTCCCCATCTACCCTAACCTGCTCCCCCTGTGAAGTACTCATCCATTACCAAAATGAAGAAATGTAGGCAGCTAACGTGAGGCAATGATAACGGGCTATTAATCCCTTTCATATGAGCCTTTCTGTGGTCCTGGTAGTACTGACCTGGACACCTTCTTCAGCGTTGCCTTGGTTTGCTGCTGGCTGTTGTGAGCCCTGTTAGATACACACTCCCTGCACCACGTCTGGGGCTTCGGCACATAATTAACAAACCCAGACATCGGGTAACCTGCAGCACGGCTACACCGAGATTCAGAGCACGCTTGTATCGCAGCGAGTCTCATTCACATAAAGCTCCAGTACCGTGTCATTAGAAAAGCACTAAGAACAACTTTTTGGAGAACGTTCGTGTTATTCACGTGAGCGATCCCACTGATTTCCCACAAATTGTTCCATATACTTCAATCGGAACAGGGGGATCTTTTTGAGAGTTGAAAGATCGGTACTTCACCTAAAACGCAGTAGGAACAATACTTTTAGCACTTACGTCTTTGTAATTTAACAAAGAAAGGAAACACCTAGCAAGGTTTTGAGTGTTTCCTGTGATTTGTTTGGCGCTCAATGGCTCTCATTGTCTTCCAGGACTGGAGCTAAGATTTCTTACAAAGAAAAAGTCTATGGCAAGAAACTATTAAATTCTACTAACCAAAGGGAGCAAGTTATTTCTACCTACTGTAACTTAGCATTAGGAGTCTCACACACTTTAATAAGGCATGATAGAATTTTAAATCAACCAAAAACCTGCTCGGAAGAAGGTTGGGATAATGCTGTCCTAGTGATTGCGAGAAGTGCGGGCTGAGTTTTGTATAGACGTGGAAACGCCTCCCTATCTCTTTACCTGCAATTACCCTTTTACTTGACTTTCCTGTCTTGCAAATACTAGAAATTATGGGTTTGTATTCACACCCATTGTGGCACTATCAAATGGATGATGAAAATCTATCTTCTATTATGCTAGATGCTGAAAGACCACTTCTGTTACTCGACTGACAACTCCGGGCTCAGCGTACACCACCTGCTTTGTAACTCGCTTTTGCTGCATCTTCTCCATATTGTTCCTTTCGTAGCCTCCCTGCCCATCCTTGTTCAGGAGATCATTGCCCCGGTTCCTTTAAAGAAGGTATATTAATTTAAAGAAGGTATATTAAGCCACTAAAACAAAATCCCCAGAAGTAAACTGTGTGCTCTTATTTTAAGTATTCCTTAGACCAGTGTAACCTAACCTCCTCAGACCCACGGGCACCAATACCGGGTGAGCAAAGCAGTACAGGCAACGTTGTACTTTGCTTTCTGGCAGCCTGGATCAAAGTAACGGCTTCGCGTGGCTACAAGCAATACAAAACATTTGCGGGCATCTTGCTTCTTTCAAGCCATAGGTTCAGGACTACTGACTATTAAAATACATCTCTGGAACAATAAGAAATTTTTTTACTTTAGCTGATTAATGAGATTTCAATACTCAGTTTAAAGCCACATCTGTACTCAAGCTTTGAGAAATATTAACCCCTTTATGAGCAAGCTCAGAGCACTTTGTTAACATTAACAGGCTTAATCCTAGAGCAACACACCTTCTTCAGGAAAGTTATGAGTTCTGACGGCTCTTGGGAACACAGACAAGTCTGTGACTCAGTGGATGTCCCCACTGCTGCAAGAGCGGTCCTGCTTAGGACGAGCTTTAACCACAGCAACTTGAGGTCACTGCTGCCTGCAAAATTATTCGGCAACCTGCAAGACTGAGTCTGTGCTCGGTTCCCAGCTGCCGTGCTTCAGCCGGCTCTGCTCTCAGCTCCGCAGCCTTCACGGCACAGACACAGCCCTCGTGAAGGTCCTGCAAGTCTGCTGAAGCCCACAGTTGCATTTCCAGGCTTTCAGTCTGAAGTCTTCAATTCCAAGATTCATTTTTTTCCCTTTCTTTTTCCCTTCTTTCACCTGCCATATCGACTCCAGCATGTTATAGAGACCTGCTGTACTGTAATTGTAATCCAAGGAAAAAAACCACGCATATTTGTGTAACTCCTATGCATCCTAAATTATAATTTATGACATCTCCAGTACAATCTGTGATGCAGATACAGCCTTGAAACCATCAGCTGTCTTGCATTTTATGGTTGATTGGTGTCCTGGTCAATAAGGAGCAAGTGCATTCCAGCTGGAGAGCAGGCATGTTTGTGTTGTGTTGTGGGGTTTCCAGATTTTTAATAAGAGCAATTTCTTATGCCTTCTTTGATCATCTGTTACATTAAACATCTTAAATCCATATTAAACCTGCCTAACCCCAAATTTCATTTTAAAAAGGTGAAAAGTCTGATAATTATTTTAAATAAAACTTGCTCTATTAGAATCAGCATATGGTAGTAATTCATAAACATTTGCTGCCCTAAGACTGCACTGATTGCAATACCCATTATGTTGCCTCACATTAAAATCACAATATGTAACTCCTATGCCACAATGATGCGGCCTCCAAGTATAAAAGCCATCAACACAGCTTGCAGGCAAGAAACTCTTTTAAATTTTAAATGAGATTTGCGGGATTCAAGTTTACTGTTAACTTAATATCAGAAGCAAAGCAGTGAAAGACGGCGTGCTGCAACAGCTCCTAGGAGCGTCCCATGTAAAAAAAACCCCAAACCCCATTATGCTCTCACGGGAGCTGTTTTATCCCGCAACTTGACAAAAGACTTGCTGTTTCTGACAAAGCTCTTCCACTGTGTCAGAGAAAAAAAAAATCTTAACAACCAAGAGAACCAATGAGTGAAGTGAGTCCCTATACAGAGATACTGCAAGAAATTAACTTTTTACAGATTTTTGAGAACATACAAACCCCAAACTTTGCCTTCATCTCTTATAATATTTTTACTTTATTTTTGGATTGTCAAAGGAAAATTGTATGGTAGGAAAGTAAGACAATAATTGTCTGTTTTGGGGGAAGATTAAGAACAAGGGCTGATGTGATGACTGGCAGGATACAGAGCTTCTTATAATAGTGTTATTTTAGCGAGAAGAATTGAGGAATGATTAGTGTCTGTTGCAAGTAACACTGTTCAGTTGGAGTGAAGAATAGTCATTAAAGTCTGTGGGAGTCTGTTCAAGAACAACAGTTTCCATGCGAATGGCACAAATGTCTGGAAACCGGGAATGGTGCTGATGAGGGGCAGAGGACCAGGAGATGGCCTCAGCCCTCTCACCTTGGAGAGCTGCAGGGGAAAAGCTCAAGGGAAGCTGGAAGGAGAAAGGGGAAATCCCACAGCTTCCAAGGACAAAAGACTCAACAGTGACAACCGCAACAGATCTTGATTATTTCGATGGCTAGCTTGTCTTTACTTTGAACCTCACATAGGTATGTAAAAATGCACTAATCATCCCTCCCCGCCCCTCCACCCACCCCAAAACACCCTCCAAAAATCCAGAACAATTTGGGCATATGTGAAAAATCATGCCCCTTATTTAGGGGCTCAGACATAAGTTCAGGAATCTGGTCTTACGTGCTCACGTTATAAAAGCATTTGCCAAATACTCCTCTGATGAAAGAGGCTTTTAGTTCAGCTTGAGATGACATCCTATCTCTGGTTTTAGAATGGCTACCATTTCTGGATTAGGATGATCTAATCCACAACGCACTTTGTAACAAAGTCAACACCAAAATCACTAAAATGCAATAACGACGAGTGAGCATTAAAAAGAAGCAGAATGTACAACATAGAGTACTCTATGCTTTACGGTCGTCACTTACTTCACGGCACTTCAGCATGACCCTCTTCTGACAACAGCAGTCATGAGAGCAAATAAAAATGACAAAATGGAATGACTGAAACACTGCAAAAATTACTGACAAAGCAAGCAATCCTGTGAAATCGGCTGACAAACGGCTAACGAAATGACATGGATCTAACGGGACAGCAGTAAACTGAAAGGCTGGAGAATTATCCTACAAGATACGTATCTCATCATCTGCGAAATCCAGACATCCTTTACACCAGACCAAAGGGTGGATCGCTCCCTATGCAGCACTCGCTACTAAGTTCAGTTCTGCCTTACCTGTTTGTGAAAAAGTAGGAACTTTTCCGGATAGCCATAAAAAAAAATTTCAGAGCTGGACAAAACCCCCGGCCATAGGCAATTTCACTTTTAAAACTTGCTATGCCAACACAGTACAGGTTATTTTTCCTAGAGGACTTGACCCTGCACGGTTAAGCATCTTCCGTAACTCCCACGTTTATAATGAGCATTTCCCACTACCAGGAGTGACGCCCAACCTGCCACGGAAGCCATGGGGACATTGTGCAAACACAGCTGGAGGAACGTAAGCACCGTTTGAATAGAACGGTTTGAAATAGAAATTGTTTCGCCCTACGGCAAAGCCATCGATCATTTTGGTATGGTGATGGTAGAGAGCAGCAGCACTTGCCGTTCATTATTCCTTATTAGCACACCGCAGTCATGGTGGAAGGATGCTGTTTTCACTGGGGGCTGGTTTTTTTCCTCCTTCGCAGCCACTGGGTCTATTCTGCGTTAATCACGCTGACATTATTCAGTCGATCTCACAGGCTTACCCTTGATCATCGTGTTGCTAAGCGACTGCTGGGTTCACACACAGAGTGAGCGCTCCTCCCTTAACCTGGTAAAAACCCCTGCAATAGTCTTCTCCCCGTTTCTTTTATCAGCTCCATATAAAAGTCAGTAGCCTCTCAAGTGAATTTATAGCACCGCTATATTTATAGCATCATGGGCGATACTGCCGTTATGCCTCCCGTCCTCCCCGCTCCGCTCGCTGGCAGCAGAGCATCACTGGCTCCCCCGGGCTGGGTTTCCCCATCTCTGTACCTGTGCATATCCAGATTTGGAAATGGGAATCGCGACCAAAGCTCATCATTAGGGCTTTAGCGCTGGGTATTTGGGTCAAATGGAGCCCCGTATCCAAATACCCTCAACCTTTTCTGTAAGGAATGTGGAGGAGTGATGGTTGGATCTTGTGGCCTGACTGCATGGATAGACCAGATAAAAACCTCTATCACCAGGAATGATCTCCAAAATTTCATAAAGTAAATGATGGCTAAACCTGGGAGTGGGATTAGAACCTGGTCTAGAACCTTCTGACCAAACCTTTTAATTATGCTTTTAGCAGTACAAAGCAAGCAAGCACATCCTTTAGCTTCGTCCTCCTTTCCCCTCCCCTCCCAGTCTCCTTTTTCCTATCCCACGGCTGGTCACTGCCACCGACAAGCAGATGGTTTCCAGTCAAACGTTTCCATGCTCTATTTAAAAATCTTGAAACTCGGTGTCTCCATAAGAACCACGGAAAACTATAAATACACCGTGTGAAATTATTGCTAAACCAACGTGCAGAGAAAAAAAGCAAGTCTAGGGTCGTTTTTTTAATGAAGTAATTGAGAGAGAAGTGCTGCTCAGTACCGTAGAACAATCTCTTCCTAATCCTCATTTATCAAAAACACAAAAGAAGATATTTTTATGGGTTTCTGTAGCAAGCCATTACCCAACTATCTAGAATTTAAGTCACCTCTATGCTGCCCTAGCAGGGCAATTGCCATGAATGAGCTACAATTGTACGTCTGCTGGTTGCGCAAAAGTAACTCCTAGTGATATTTAGAGTTGCTGTCTGGGCTATAACTTCATATATGTCCCAATGAGCAAATATATATTTTTAATTTCATCAGGCTGCTAGTGCTGTGAACACAACCCAAGTGAGCCTGTGAACAATGTTCCTATTTATAGCACTTCCCAATACTTCTCCTTGGCTGAAGGATACGAATGGGCGTACTCATTTTTTATCACTTTTCCTTTAGCAGAGCTAACAAGTTCTTTAATTTAGCAGAATCCCTGCTTTCTGTGAGCTAAAATACCTTGCTCCCTTTCTAATGCTACCTCACAGAAAAGGGCTACAAGCTCTACAGTCGGTTGTCCTAGGCTTTACAGTATTAGACAAAAATCAAGAAACTCTACGAATTTCAGCTTTAAAATTTAAATATTAGCTTTAATACTCGGAATTTTGGCAAGAAGGTATTCCTTGGTCATAATATTTGACAGCTTTGTGAAAAATTGTGTCAGTCGTGCAATTGGGCTAGAAAGGCTGTAATTTACTTAACTTCTTACAAGATAAGGCAGGAGTAAAAGCAGTAAAAAAAAAAAAAAAAGCCTTTGTCTGGGAAGCATTTACCATGCATCCATCGCTTTTATGCAGGCACCTTTGAGAACAGAATTGAAATTTAATGCAGACAGTTCAGGGCATAAACATACATAGCACAAGAAGACGACATCGGAGCATTTTCTCTTTTCTCCGCTGTGAGAAATTTTGCTATTAGCCTTTTGCTCCCTTTTTCACACTCTTTATCAGGCTCAGAAATCAAACCTCTCTCATCTGTCCCCAGAACGTGGAACTGGTTAAGCTGAGAGAGAGGGGAAGGTGCCAGCCTTGTGCCGGGGCAGTTGGGAACCGGGCACAGGCGCAGCCAGGCGGACACCACCTAACAAACCACCGCTGGTTTACAAGTAGGACTTCTGAATCTGCAAGTGAACTTCTCAAGTTAAGATGAAAAGGGATTGTCTGCAGCGCCTTTTAAAACATACTTTTAATATCTGTAGATAGCTGGATCTCTTCTGCTGTCTCTGATCTATTACTTAGCTTAGAAACGAAATCCTGAGTAACCTTTTCTGATCATTTTTAGTATCTTCAATTCACCTGATTTTCTGGAGCTCAATTAAAAAATAATGTAATCCCATCAGTTTTGAAAACAGAAGGAAACAAAATACAGCCCTCTTACCTTCCACTCCCACCAGGAATTCTGTGGAGGTCTCATTTTCTTCCACAGTCAAATGGCAGCCAAGAGTTTTGCTGCTCTACGCCACTGTCAACTTTTCTTATTTATTACCTCATAGGTCTGTCGGTATTGTTACACCCCAAGATCCTCGCTCTAGTTTGCAAAGACGCCTGTTTGGGTTTACTTTTCAGGAAAGAAGTAGGATTTCAGCCACATTGCAATAATGCTTTGTGTGGTTTTGTTTCCAAATTAAGTCTCTGTGTTCCATAATGAAGACTACGTAATTTGCCAAAGCTGAGTTATAAGAATTAAAAAAGCTACAGGACAGAAAAGCAACATAAATTTCTAACACTGTCCAAGTCAGATCTTTCTCTAAAATGTAACATATATGGGACTACTCTTGCTTACATGATCGTTTGCTTTTCTCCAATGAAGCAATATAGTAGTTTTTCAATTTTTTTCCCAGCCTTTATACCTGTTTAAATGTCTTTTGACAAAAAACATGTACCTCTATTTGCTTCTACTTTTCATTTCCTCTCAGTAATGATAATATTTTGACATATTTACGCTGCATTGTAGTTGCTAGCCCCAGTTATTTTCTAATAAAATAGGGAAGCTAAAGAGCTCTCCTGTAACCTGGAAATAACTATCAGTTTAAATATAAAAATGATAAATAATATTGAAGCTAGAGGCAACATGTTCATATGGCTTAGTAGAAAGACGATCAAGGTCTAGCAAAAATAGTATTCTTGAAGACGTAAGAAAAATAATATGAAATGAAACTGTCAGAGTCATCTGCAAGACAAGACTTACGTAAATTCAAGCTTAGTGCAGAAGTATTGATTTTATGCTTGCCTGAGGTATTCTCAACTGTAAAGTGCTCAGTTGCTGTGCTAACTTTGTTTAAAAACTGTCTTCATCAGGCAGCCAGTATAGATATTTTTCTTGTACAGTTTTCATTGTATTTTTTTTCATGTATTAACGTTTTTCCTGTACAGGCAACTCAATTTCTACTCCTTTCAGTCAAGCGCCACTGGCAGGAATTCCAGAATTTTAGTGTTTTTCTTCCATCTCTTCATTCTAAATATTGTATAACCTCCATACCTCCCTGTCACGTTTGATGACCTCCAGCTTGCAGGAAATAACCTAACTACCTGACGCTGAGCCTTTGGTCACACTGTTTTCTGAACGAGCAATCATTTGCAATTAACAGAGCCACCCTTCCCCTAAAACCAAATTATCTTCATGCATGCAAAGAACGGTAGCTTTTCAAAGGCCAACTTATTTATTATCCAGCAGAATAATTCTAATAAAATTTACTTAGATGGGCTCTTTTTTAAAAAACAAAGTCAGCACTGCATTTCTCCAAAAAACGCATTTCTATGGAACAGTCCGGGCCAAACGATATGCAATACTTCAGTAAAAGGTACATTTAAGTGCTGTATGGAAGGCCAAACCATTCCCCACCACAAAAAGAAATACTTCAGGCTCTCAATAAAACTAACAAAATTACCTTTGTTTTTTTTTTTTCCCCATAAACATGGATTTAATGCTATTATACCCATACGCCACACAAATGTGACTACACAACTACTTGTACATTTACTCGATGGTGTCTGACTACTGTAAGTTACTTATCACTTAAGAACCTTTCAGAAACCACTTATATGCAAATGTCTTGCACTGCACTACCGGGGATCCTGCTGCTGGGAGAAATAAGCCACCTCCTTGAGCCTGTAAACATCAGCGACCATTCACTAGCAAGCGCGTGCAATAGAAATTAAGAACTTAATCCCCATAATACTAAGTGGTAGAGATGCTAAATTAACTTTTTAGTAAGAACATGAACAGTGCAAAGTGATTTCAACAAGTGATTTTTCTAAGATAGCATTATACTTCATGATAAAGTGGATTATCAGAGGCATCGGCATGAATCAAATGACACCACACAGTGAATGTGAAGTAAGCCGAGGCAACAACACTTTTTTACCTGTTTGAAGCCAAAATAAGTTATGGGACTAAATAAAAATTAAATTATCACCAGATTTTAAAAGAAAAAAATTGAAGAGAAAAGTACTACTTAAAAATAAATCTAAGTAGCTCACATCAAAACAACCGAAAGGTCTTTGAAGTTGGGGAAGACTGAGGAAGCTCCTATCTATGGTGTAGACTACAGAAATGTTGCCAACATAGGAAATTCTTCCCCTCTGTTTGTCATAGACTATTCGTTAAGCAAATATATACAAAAGAGAGTACATTCTTCTTTAATCTATGTGATTTACAGGGGAAGTTAGTGAAGGGATGGGAAAAAATCAAGCCTTTATTAGAAAATTATTTGGTTAATTACATTTACCTTGTACTGAGACTTGCAGTTTTTGTTCCAGTAGGTGACTCCAATCCTTCCCCTGGCTTTGAGGATTTCTCTCTGTTCATTTGCTGGAGTATTGAGTTCAATTCACTAATAACATTAGCCTTTGGGCCTGAGAGAATTGGGCTTTTCACCTCCGTCACGTCACCCCATAGCTTAGATGTCCTTTGGGGAACAACTTTCGCCATATTGGGCTGTGCACTGATCGGAGGTGGGGGCGGAGCGGGAGGAGGAATAACAAAGCTGTCTACAGTTTCTTCAATTAGCGTGTCCTTGTAAAGTGCATTGCTTTTGTTGATTATGGGCTTCATTTTTGGCTTAGGAGGTACTGGGGGTTTGTCCACCAGAAATGTTTGCCCATCTGCATAGACTGTACAAGTATCCACGTTCTCACCCCCTTCCGAGGATAAGGTAGAGATGCTGGACACCGTTGAGATAGTGCTGGTTGTCTCTAAGTGATGGTCACTACTACTTCGACTGTCTACCTCCTCAATCCCAGAGTCAGTGACGTTATCAAAGCTGTCGGGGGGTGGCAGAAAGGAGGCAGGCAAACAGTTCGAAAGACCCACTTGCTTTTTACTGTCTAAGGAATTTGTTGGCTGGCTGGGGGCAAATGGTGCGGGTGAAGGCGTGCCATTTTTCCTTTGCTTGATCAAGTCTGTTAGAGCCGAACCGGGAGCTGCGCGGTCATCGGGGATATCAAAGCTGTTGGCGAACTCTAAGGGGGGTGGTAGTGGCTCCGTAAAAATAAACTCCTCGTCGATATCAACTGATGCTAAGGGTGGCGGAGGGATGCGGAACGGCAAGATGACAGGGTCGTCGACAGAGCTCGCTGCTACGATGGTTTTGCAGGGAGATGCCGGTGGCTCAGGTGCAGCAGGCACGTTCAGCTCACTTTCCGCTTCCTCGCTCCCCTCTGGCCTCTCTGACGGGGAGTTTTCAGGGTTCGGTTCCATCTCAGCTCTCTTTTCCTCTTCATCTTCAGGCGTATCATCTGACTTTGCTGTGTCCACGGTATGAACCATTAACAAGCCAGCTGACTTTTGCTGCGAAGTATCCACAATGTTTATCAACATGTTTTTCTTCTCCTCAGCTTTCTTTTCTTTCCCTGCGTCTGCTTCGTACTTGTTCTCGGTCTCCTGCCGTCTCAGTGGGCCGCGAGTGTTTTGCCTCGTGACAGTAGCAGCAACAGGAAAAGTCGTTTCAATATTGGGTCTCAGCTTTGTATCGATGTAAAGTGGTTTATTAAGGTCAGCTTTAACAGTGTCTCCTTTGCCTGGAATCTGTTGTGTTTGTTCTTTCATGGCTCTGTCCCTGGCAGAGAGAGCGAGGGCTAGCGGTGAGTTTGGATCTAATAGCTTTCCTGTGACCGGGTGAACGTAATTATCTGAGCTGGATGCATTCGTGGACTTAGCTGCCACTGTACTGTTTTCAGTACCTTTCGTTTTGGACGAAGCATTTAATGTCCTTGAATCACTTTGACTGCTGGGTTCACTGCTATTAAAAAGATTTTCAGGCTCTCTAGGTGCGGGAATTGGAGATGGTGACATAAGCTGTCTAAAACCATCTTCACTACTAAACATTGCTTCATCGGTAAATTTAGATTGCCTCATACGTGGTGTTGGTGGTGTTAGTCCAACATCCTCATCTCCTAGGTCTGTGGAAAGGAAGGCTGGAGAATTACGCCTTGCTTCCAGCCTCTTTTCCCTGTCCCTCACTGCTCCAGCAATGGCTGCTGCAAACGGACTGCTGACACCTAAGCTATCGTCGGGTCGGAGTTGCCCAGGTTGCTCTGAAGACTGGGGATCGATTTCCATGCTGCTCCCTTGGCTGCTTTTCCCACTGCTGCTGGTGGATGGCTCTTTCACGATAATTGTCGGGATTGGAATAGAGCAGGTCTTTTCTGGACTGTCTTCAACATTGGATTGTTTCACCAGCATCCCCTTCCGCCTCGCTGGTTTGGCCGGCACGTAAACTGCTTTGCTGGCAATCTTCCCAACCTCAGAATATGGGTTTTCTGGCATCTGACCCCTCTTGTTCCTGAAATTTGCCTGAGATGCGGCACTCCGACTGTACAGGTCTTCAGAGTCCAGAGAGTATCGGTCCAGTTCTCGTCTGTAATAGATCCCTTTGTCCCTTATCATTGTTCCCACATTCTCAGGCCTAACCAAAGAAATTTTTGAACCTGAATTCTGATTAAACGGAGGTTTAATAGTTCCATAGCTCCTTGATGTCGGGGATTTGGGAGAGTTGTACAGAGAGGGAGAAGGTGGTGGTGGTGAAGGAGGTAAGGACTGTGGTGGTGGTGGGATATCTTCAGAGGTGTCAGGCATTGAAAGACTTCTGGTAAACTTCAGCATAGGAGGAGCCAAAAACTGCCGTTCTTCCTCTGTTATTCCTAAAAATCAGAAAGCATATTTAAAACACTGTCTTCCACTGGGATCCCTCATATTGTATTACTTCTGTATCCAACCTCAAATGCCAGGGTGCATTTCACGTGACATGAGGCATATGCAAAATTATGAAAGAGGTCTTTTGGTTTGTTCCTACCATAAGCATTCTTTCTTGTTGAACTTCCAGGGACCCAGATGCCAAAATTAAAAAGGATGCTACAGAATTTTAATTAAACCGATCATTGATGTGTAGGCAAATGTTTTGGGTTTATGTATCATCAAGGTAGCTGTAGAGAAGCTCATTTTCTTTGAAAATTATTGAACAGGGAAGACATTCCGTGCAGAAGAGTAGCTCATGCCTTGCTCTAGCACTCTATAAATGCATATAATAATGCAACTTAGAAACCTAATGAATTTTTAAGATGCGTTTGAAACTTAGCAAAGGGACTGCGAAGATTCTATTGGGGAAAAAATCATAATGTTTCATTTCAAAAGATGACATTATATTATTACAAATACAGCTTTTAACATAAATAAACTGGATGATATTGGGATAATTTAGATGCTAATTTTACAGCAGCATACTGCATTTCTAAATTGATAAATAACACTACTAAGATTACTACCAAGAACAAAGCAAGCCCAAATTTGGTCTGCTCTTTTTTCCTCTTTTCTAAAACCATCTATTGTCATCATTTGGAATGAAAGAGAGGTGAATTGTATTCCATTTGATCAATAGGGAGTCCTTTGTAATCTACACAGCATTACAATGCTTTTGCCTCAATAACAAAATAAAAAGGAATAACGTTTTGCCCTAGGTAATGCATTGCAAAGGGCTTGTACGGATCTTTGTCTCCTTCTCACTGCCTTTCCTTGTTAGAGGGAACGTTCTAAAGAAAGGAATTAAATTATAATTCCATATTACCTGCCTACTGCCATCAAAGCAGAATGTGAAAATTACATCATCTTACACATAAACTTCTTATCTCATGAATTTTGTATAAAAATTCAACAGTCATTCACCGAGATAAAGACGTTGGAGAAATATGCTTTAAGAAAGAAGCAAAGTTACTAAAAGTAGGTGATTAATGCACAAGCAAACCATACATGAGAAGCTTTTTACCTATAGATTTTTGTCTTCTCATTGTACCCCGAGGTATACCCAGAAAAGGACCTTGAGGACTCCCTGGTACAGTGGGCGTCATCACAGCAATACCCTGTCTCTCATACATGGACTACAAAAAAGCAAACAAAAAACCCCACAAGCATTAAAGCGTGCAAGTCTTTCTCTCACATGTAAACAACTCTTCTGTCATAGCTGCTATTCCACTATCCCTTTTACTTAGAATTCTTATGGAAAATAACAAATTTGGTATTATTTTGGGGAGGAGGTCAAGAGAAAGGGCAGGCTGGGCTTTATTTACATGTTATTAAAATGACAACAGTAAGTGGAGTTAGCTGAAATTATTTACAAGGCAATATGTTAAGTTTCCAGCACATTTTGTGTGCTGTAAGAAAAACGAAGCATGAGCAATTGCATTTCGTTTCATTCACTTCCAAGAACGTAGCCACACGGCGCACAGGTATTAACGTTCACTCTGCACCAAGCTCTACACAAGGTTATGCTGGCAGTCAGCGTCTCAGCGAGGAACTGAGGAACGCCACCTGAATCCCGATGCGCTCAACTGTCCCTCCTTGTAGGTCATCACAAAACTATTTGGTTTTTCTGCCTCTTAGAATAGCTTTATTTTCCTTCCACCCCAAGCTGCTGAGAACAGCGAAGTGCTTGTATCAGGACTGATGCTTTTTTGGAGGGGCGGGTAATGGAAAAATACATCTAAAATGCAATAAACCCAATTATTTTTTCACATGCGAAGCTCTGTAAGAGCAAAGTCTGCAACTGAGTAATCCAATTTCAGAGTACTGGAGTTTAAATTTTTAATATGTGCTATAGTATTAATGTCAATTCTTCCCTTACACATCATCATGTATTATTTAATCAAGATATTATATATGCCATTAGGAATAATTAAAAAAACCTGCAGTAGGAGAAACCTTCACGTTAGTGGAAATTGTGTGGCTGCAGTAACTCTGGTGCTGAAACTGAACTAGCATACCTTGACTTTCAGCAAAGTTTTTTAGCTTGGGTTTAGTGTTGTGCTGACACCTTCAAGTTCAGAAATTACTGGTGTCTCACCCGCTCAGATTACGGGCAGGGCAAGTTCACATCTGTTTGAATAACACCGAGGTAGCAATGTTGTTGATGTGATGGTCTCAGAGTAAATATAAGGATATAATGAGAAAAGTTTTATAGGGGAACGTAGACCCTTCTGTTAAAAAACTATTATGAGAAACGCAGAGTAGACCATGGCTTAAAGTTACAAGATAATAAAAGTAGAATGAGCATATAAAGCAATATTTGTAAATTCTTTTCTGCTGTATGCCCTGCAGGCTGCCAAAAGACCCCCTCCAATCAGTTTCAGAAGTGAAAGCAGTACTTCATAGCTACCACTCACATTCATATCTGTAGCTGAGGGAAAACATCTACTAGAAGGCCGCTGTTTAATAGTTGCCACTCTTGAGTCCACAGTTGCATTGTCTGCGATTCTTGATGGCTTGGAAACTGGTACTATTTCATCCACCTTATCTGTAATATAAAAGTATTCAGTAAAATAAATATCATTTGTCCCAAAACTGAAAATTTAAGTATTGCAAGGTCAAAGGAAGAGATTTACTTTTCAAAAAAATGCAAAGAAAAAGTTTTTTTGGCATTTTAACAAGGCAGCGCTTGAGCATCATAAGTCGTGCAAGCCGAGCACTTTTTATTGCTGCTACATAACATGCATGCTTTAGTTTTAAGCCTGCATGCATTCAATGTTTACTTAGTGTGACTCGAAAAACAATCCTCTTCTTCAAACCTTCAAAATGTGAAGGGAGAATATCTATATAGAAATGGAAAGAAGACCTTTAGAAATAACGAATCCGTACAGCACTGTTTCAAATAGAGATAAGCAGACTGTACTTAGTCATCAGAATTTCAGTGATATTTTGGACAATAACAAGTACTCCAGAAGTGCTCTTCTATGCCTATTCTCCTTAGGTAATCACATCCTCATTTATTCACACTCTCGGATTATGAGATTAGCGTTAGTAACTGCATAATTTTTTTTTAAAATGAAACTTTTATATGTATTTTGTATTTTAATAACTGCAGAGTCTGGGAATGTATTTAGTTGTGGTCAGAAACAGACCAAATAGGCAAAGTCCAAATCTGAACGAGAACTTCGACATTTGGATTTGGGATTCTGACCTACCATATGATGTGATCATAAAATACAGGGAAAACTTTAATTAAGATCTTCCGAAGTTTAGAGCGTTAGTTTTAGCCCCGTCTCCAACTTTGGTCACAAACAAGGTTCATCAGTATTTAGTATATAACGTTACTCCCTCAGTCTGAAGACCTCAAAGTACCATTTAATCGACTAATTATGGCCTGACAGCTCCTTTATTGCCACTTCTACTACTATGAAACTAAGGCATGGAGAAATTAAATGACTAGCCTAAGACCGCAGAATAGTTTGATTTTGAACCTGCACTAGAATCCAAACCTGAATCGTACCAACAGGTTTCCTCACTACGCCTTCCATTGCATTTGCTTTCCTAAGAAAGCACAGGCTGCACTGCATCATGCTAATTTAGTGTCTTTTCCTTTGAAGTTTCACCAAAGTAAGGATTAGTTATATAGCCTGCGGTATTTATGCGAGCGAAACACCTTAGCCTGGCTCCTAGGCTTCCACAATTTGAGTCAGAGCAATGTTACTTTTCAGCAATTAGATCCATCTCCCAAATGATTGATTATTTGCTTCAGCAAACAAGGATAGCTACTTCATTAGGATACTACAGACTTAAAAAAAAAAAACAACCCAGGTTTTTGGTGGTCTAGAGATGGTGTTACTATGCCAAGTATCAGATTTAGGGATTTAAGTTTTACCTCTCACTGGAGAGCAGCGCACTCAGGGCCCTGGATATGGATATGGATGGGAATAAGGCAGGAGGAAAAGAGCTTTTGATCCCTCTAAACAGTAGATCTGGCTGATGCAAGGATGATATTTTAAATGGGAGAAGAAGAGAGGGAAGAACTTTTAGCCTTCTGGTTAGGAAGAAGGTTGTCCTAGAAGTGGATATTTCAGTGTCACAGAGGGTCAGGGAGCAGGCAGGAAAGGAAAGGTTGAGCAGAATCAGTAAGCTGAACGCTGTTGAAAACTGTCTCGCAAGAGTAGTGTGTCTGTTTCTTTTCAATTGAAGTTAGCATTCAATTCTTTTCATTGGTCTGCTTTATTTTTGTGTGTTTTAAATCATCCAGTGGAAGGAGAAAAGGAAAAAAATTCTTAAAATCATCACACGTATTCAAAAATAAAACAACTTCAAGTGCACATTTCATAAGACTTTGTAATACAAACTGTGAACTTCCGAAAGAAAAATATCTGCACTTCTGCTCAGCAAAAGGCATCAGAAAGCAATGGTGTAACCATGAACATTTGACCTACACAGCAAAAATACGGCTAGACTGTAGAATCGTACTCAGGGGATCTATCACCAAGAGCTTCAACTGGGCAGAGATTTCCTGTTAAGTCTCTCCCACCCTTTTTATCATCCCAGAAGCCAAACAACGGGTCTTTGGGATGCAGAAAGAAGGACGTTTTGGAAACTGAAGCACTAGGTACTCAAAATCTGTAAATAAGAAATATAAGTATACCATGTAAGATCTGATCCCCTTTATTTTTAACAGACACATGTAACCATATACCCATTCAGACAACAAAAAGCTACAGGGAAAGAGTGATGAGGCTATGACAGACACTTGAAAAGCATGAAAATATTTGTTTGGGGATGAAACATACATACCCTCCAACTGCACTGATTTCGCTAGACAATACTAGAAGTCAGATCCTAAGTTTGGATCTGACCAAAATATCAGTTGGTACCAATTCTTAACGCCATCTACTATTCCCAGTTGGAAAAAACTTTGTTTTGTGTAAGTTTATTGCAGGTTTCTTGTCTGTAGAGAGGTTCTCGGTCCTTCTCACCCTATAGCTGCTCCCATTCAAGTGGTGCTTTGTGCCTCGCTGAGTCTAGCTAAAGCACTTGGAAATGGGAGAGGAGAGCAGGTTAAAGCTTAAGCTGCTTTGCAAGGAACTCTTTAGGGGTCCCTCGCGTAGTATTTCCAGCGGCAGCTTCTTCTCTTGCTCTACTGCCTTTGATGAGAAAGCAAAGGTAGAGTGGAGGTTGTCATTTTAAAACTACAACAAAAAAATTTGAAGCTACGGAAGCAGCCAGCGTGTGGAACGAGATTTATGCTAAATGGCAGCAGCTACGTGGCGGGTCCTGCAGAATACGTCAAAATCTTTGCATCTGGCCGCAACTGCACCACACTTCTGAAGTGAAAGCACTATGTAAAATAAAAAACATTCTCACTGCATTATCAAACGTGCTAATTAGGCCAAGAAAATTAACTGGCTGAATTGTAGTTAGCTTCATTCAAACTCATCCCAAAGAAATAAGACGTAAGCATATTGGGACAAACTTTCACTTGCCTTTGCCTTGAACTAGGCCGTTCATATCCACAGTACCAGCGTGCAAACCATGAATGCACCAGAAACACATGTTCCAAAGGCCGCACATACTGGAATAATTTGTCAGGCTTACTAATCGGCTTCTCTCCCAGCCTCCACGTGATCTCAAATACTCTGCAGCATGCATTTCTCGTACCAACGAGAGGGGAATCTTACAAGCTTGTGTTGGAAATTCTCTGAGGATACCTTTACAAACAGCTTTAACAAAAGAGAGAGAAAAAAGCCACAGAATGGGTGCCAAAATTTGCACCCGGCGTGAGGTGTGTCGACAGGGTGGCCAAAGAAGCACGCCTCCAGTGGTATTCTTAAGAGGAACACAGCTGGATGTAGGCGGAAGGGAAGAAATATTCTGTAGCGGAAAAGGCCTACATTGGAGGTTGGCCATGCCAGCTGCATTTCATCGTTAAACCGGTCATTTAGCGAAGTACAGCCACAAGCACGCACGCACACACACTTATAAGGGAGCAATTTGTGGCTGACTGGCAGAGTAACAAAATACTATCTGCTTTATTTTGAATAACTTCAGTCTCGCAGAAAGACAGGGAAGAAGAGTCTATGGCTCACTGGACAGAGAGCGCAGCTCAGTTGCAATCATAGAAGAGGATTTTTAGGCCTACAGTTATTCTCTAGTATTTGCCAGAGGAGGAATTCGTCACTGCTTTGCCGTACAAACTCTTCTGAACCTTTACGAGAAGTTACAACGGTATGTTGAGAGTCAACCACAGGAGCCATGCTACACCTGTGATAAGTAGTTACCACCGCTCAAGGGGCTCCTGGTAACAGCATCCTTTCGGAGAACTGTCAGGGCTATCACATGTATAAGCCAGTCTGATGCCTCTGCATGCATATAGCAATTTGAGTGCCACTATATTAAATTCCCCCGAGAGAGGCAGCACCAACAGATATAAAAGAATTTATTGCAAAGTGCATTTCCATCTGCCCTGTGGGTTAGCAATTGCACCCATGCTCTGCTCAGGGTGCCAGCCCTCAGGAAATTAGATGGCCTAAAGGCACAGAAAGGAGTTGCGTTTTATCAACATGTAGGTCGTCTCTGCTGAAAAGCTCTTAATCACAGACATAGTAGCACAGTACCCAACAGCATGTCATGACTTTTACATTCTCAAGAGGTCTGGCTGCTAGGCAAGCTGCTTTTTTTTTTTTTTTCTTTTTCTTAAATAATTAATATCTGTGATAATTACAGGGGACAGTCTCCTCCTAATAGATTGGTTGCAGGAGATGGCTCTTATCCCCGTAGAACACATTGCTTAGCGACTCCTGTTTCGAATCCCCAGACTCTCTCAGAGGAAAAATTATAATGCTGCCCATCAAACCACCAGATCCATCATAAAAGGAACTTTGAAAATGAGAGTCAGGTGCCTAGATAGATCTGGTGGCACATCACTATACAGGCCCCAAAAGATAAATATGAGGTATGATCCTGGCAACATTACTTATTGTACGACATAGCCAAGACATGTGGATTAGCTCCACCGAGGGTCTCAGAAAGTGAGCTTGTCAGACCCACAGAGGATAAGAATGATCATGATCCGGTACAGGCTAACCCCAACACCTCAGGCTGGCATGCCAGAAACACCAGGCAAAGACTGATCGAACACAGTTTTGGAGGCGAGTATTGCCAAGACCTGTATACTTACCACCGAGTCCAGAATGCTTGCTCAGAGGGGATGGGATAATGGAGAAAGAAAACTCAAAAAACAGCTGCCTCAAGAAATGACTTGTATTTGTAAGAAAAGCAATGAATGCCTGGCACAGAGTAAAAAAATGCTCGTATGAAGTTAAAGTGAAAGAACAGAGGCAAATGCTCTTCAAATACCAGCAGCACACATCGTTAACAGTGCAAATATAAACTACAAAATGTTAGACTAACCTAGTCAGCCAGAATACAATGTTAGCCAATGTAGGAAATGGTTGAATTCTGCCACTGATGGCCTTATGGCTAAGAATTAAAAGGACAGGCACATTAAAAAAAACCCTAAAAATCCTATGGTGTGGTTATTTTTTCTTCCCTCCCCCTTTTGCCTGGCGTGTAGGCATGGGCAACGAGGCCCTCTCGGTTATGGCTCTCTGCAGCCGGCCACTGCGACAAGGCAGCGTGGCCTGCGGTGGTTCTCGAGAGTCGCTCGTCCCTTCGGCCCCTGGTAAGCACACAGTGGAGGATGCCACTGCGTCCTCACCAGTCCATGTCGAGGCACAGGTTAACTCGACATGAGGGGTGGCTCTTTGGGAGATGCGTGTTTCAAGGACCTGTGTCCTTGGCTGCTTGAGGAAAGCTAAAATCTCTGACAGGTAGTTATGGATGGCTCTTGTGGAGGTAGCCACAATGCCCAGCTGCAGCTCCATACGGCCCATGGACTGTGACATGAGACCCATGGACTGTGCATGCTCCCTCTTGATATTTTCCAGCAGCTGCACAATCCTACTGTTGGTTTCCATCAACAGCTTCTCTCCCTCTGTTAGCTGGGGCTGCCCTCTCCAACCCTGATCCCTAGGGACAGGCTCAACACCGCGGTGCTCTTCATTCATTTCATCATTTCCCTCCTCCTCCTCAGGAGAGTCACTTTCAAACTGAGGAGTCCTACTGAGTGACTGATCCCCGGGAGACTGTATGTCCATGGTACACTCCGGAGTCCGCGCTGGCGTTTGAAATCCCTCAAAATCCTCCCCAACGTTGCTGTGCGTTTCAGACGAGGACAACGGCCACTGCCAGCTCTCTGTGGTCCTGGCCGGTGAGTCTTCGTCAGAGGCAGGCACCGAAGATTCCTGTTCTTCGGCCGGCGTGGACGGCGAGCTCCCTCGGTGACGGCCGGCTTGCCCCGAGGATCCAGGAACCTCCCCATCTTGTTCCCCAGTGACATCTGGCAATCAAATAGAGGAGCAACAACCACTGTATCTGAGGCCAGGCAGATGGAGGTATCTACATGCATTGGACAACACATAGAAAGAAGCCAGTTGGGAAGCCAGAGTGTATGTGTTTGGGCAAACGGAAGGGCGGACTAAAGTTTAGTGACTGCATTGGGCACGTGGCAGTTGACGTTATTAACCGCTTTTGGTATAAATGCACACTGTCCTGTACCCATAACACACACAGCCATGCTGCAACCCAAGGCAGGAACTACCAATTCACCTCATCGTGACTGTGACAGGAAATGTCAGTGAACCTATCAAAGAGCTCACCTATGCACTGCAGTGGTGTCAGTCAGAAATCCCTGGGACGAGCTCAGGGCCAAGTGTCCAATTGAGCTTCCTGGGGTGCCCAGATGTGCTCCACCACTGGCTGAGGGCAGCCCTTTGTTGTTCTGAAGCACTGCTGGCTATCTTCGCTTTTGTCCGACGTCTCACGTCACCCCCACCCCCAGTGCGCTCTCTCCCAAATCACTGCTGCAGCACGAGGGTGGCCGTCCACAGCATTAATCCCGCGAGCAATGCCCTCCCCAACATTTGCCGGATTTTCTTGTTCTTTTCTCCAAACAGTAGGTAACGCTATCTGAGGGCATTGCTCGCCAGGATCTCACCGTCTTCTGAAAATAAACTCATTTTTGCCCTCCCCTGGCTACCTCTTCCCTTGCCTGAGGGCACATGGTGGAAATCTGGGTGCAAGCACTTCCCTGCGGCAGCTTAGTGTGCAAAGAGGCATCGTTACAGACGTTAACGAGGAGGATATTACGTACGTGCTTACTCTAAATCCTCCCCTACATAAAATGCACTCCCAAAGGCTAGAAATGGCTAAGCTTTTTGCACCCACAGCGATCACTGGCTCACAGCAGAGCGCGATCTGCCCAGCACCATTCTTGATTACGTGAGTCAGTGGCCGTAACTCTCACCCTTTCCATGCTTCAGATAAAAAAAAAAATAAGTCCACTTCGTTTTTTTTGGGGGGACAATTTGGTCATCAGAAATTAATCTGGGGCGGTCTGGCTAAAACGTTGCAGTAGGGTAGCCCAAAGAGCCTGCATTCCTCACACTCAGGCAAGGGATATGTGCGAGAAGCACTGTTGTCGCTAAGACTGTGACCTGAACAGCCGTGGCTGACTGTTGCTAGCTGGCTGGCTGTGCTGCTCGCGCTACAGTGGTCTGAATGCCAGATCGGTGTCATGCCTACTGTCTGGCATCCCAGTCTTGAAAAATTTTATTCTTTATCTCTGCTCTTTGAAATAGTTGAGATGCTGCTCTTCAGACCTCAATTTGAAGCTGTACGCTTACATCTGGAAGGTGCTGCTGAGGTCATGTTAAATGGTACTTCTGGTTCTGTTTATGAATCAGGGTTTTTTTGTTTGATTTTTTTTTTTTTAAATTTATTTTATATGGGTTTAAATGAAAGCTCCTTCTGGCAGACCCAAGGATCCCTCCTCCTGTATATCAGTCCCTGTCTACCCTAATCCTCATGTGGCACTCATTATTTCTACACCCAAGTGCCTCCAATAGTGTACTGCTCGAAAAGGGATTCTCTGTGGCTTAATATAATTATGATTTTTTTAAATGCTAAAATAATGGAAATTATTTGGGCGTTTTGCATATTCGCTACTTCAAAGTATTCACATTCAAAGTATTCACATTCTGTCTGTGTCTGGCTGGACTGTCCAGTTGCATGTTTTATGGAAAGTGAGGATGAAATTGTATTTGTAAAAAAGCATGAGCTCCTTATGAAAATGAATTTTAGGGACAAACTGTCATGCAATCATTGGCTCTTCCACTCCATGGAGATTTGAAAGGGACTGTATATCAACCTAACTGGAATAACTGCTGCTTCCTTTGCAACTCTTCTCCCCCTTTGCCTAATACAGCCGTAGCTGCAATCCTTCATTAACAAATCTCTCTTAACAACTATAGTGTAGGACCATGAAATTATTTCTCAGCATTTTCCTCTTTGAGTACACATGAAAAAAAGAACAAAAAAACCCAGGGGACCTATTTTTACCACACATAGCAAACACACATTTCAGTTAAATTCTATGGAATCGGAGAAAGATAAGGGATCATATAGAGTCATTCTGGTAGAGCCACTGGTCATACAAAATGTCTTTGTATTTCTTTTGACATGCCATCAGAAAATTCCCCGTATTTGAAAACTCCATCTTCCTGACAAGTGTTCTAAACAGAGCCCACCTAGCAATTGGTAAGTAATAGAACCAAACTAAATTAAAAGTCAAAAACTGAAGCAAAACAAAATAAAAAAACCTCCAAACCCCACATTAATTTATGAATATTTCTGTAAATAGTATCACTGAGTTTAGGTTGTTCAGATTCAGGGGGCTCGTAACACTTTTGTTATTTGTGCATGTTTACACATTTGCCAGAGGCTTGCGAACAAAAGTTTCTCTGAAAAAGCGTAATAAATTTTTGCAACGTTCCTAATTCTGTATGAAAAGTTACCACTTGCTATCCTCCTAATCAGTATTTTCAGCCCTTCAGAGCTGAAAGAACAGCATCTGGCATAGGTGACCGATAACACAAATGACAAAGAGTACAAGCAAACAGTCTGTGAAAACCCACGGGCAGAAAGTTAATTGTGGAAACTACTGGCGAATACTTCTGAATAATGAATACATTCACAGGTTTTAGGACAGGTTTGTTAACTTGACTAGCAATGAAAAGGAGGAATATTCGTAACTGTTATTATTTGTAACAAAGTGTTCAACGACTCTAGTCACTCCGGTTTCTGGAAGCTTTGTGAAGCATTGACATAGGGCATGGGGAACCGAGGGTGCGTTACAGGCACGGCCTTACACAAGCTTTCGTTCACTACAGAGCAATCATGGGAAGACTGCCTGGAGGTCAACGGCTGACACCGCCGTGATGAATGTGTCAGTCTCTGCCCAGTAAATCCATTCCTTGATGACCAAAGGTCGCCCTAAATTCAGACCGGATCTTGGTAAGATGATTGCACCAAGCGGCTAGGTTGGTGCTGTGGAAAAGGTGTGCCAGTTACAGTAGGGGCACTGGAAAACTTGGTTCGGCCAGAAACTGTCCTTATGGGCCAGAGAAGAGGCTGACTGTTTGGAACGGCGGCCGACAGTAGGATTAAAGCTGGCTGAAAGAGTTACTTCAGCTGACTGCCTTTACCTCATTTCCTTGGCAAAGGGGTGACTTCTTAAAAAAAAAAAAAAAAGAGAGGGCACTAAGACTGTCAAGTCAAAATTGGCTATGGACCAAACTATATATCCACATGGTTGATCTTACTTGGTTGTTAATTGGCTTCAAAAAAAACCCCCTCTCTTTTAAAACCAAGCTTTCACTACAGTGGGTACAAAGCAGCACAGCTCGCTTCCTTAGGTGTGAAGCAAAGGGAAGAGGTCAGATTCTCTGATCTTTTTAGTTGTTTCCACCTTACACACCATTCCTGCATGCAGCATTTTGCTCACAGTGATATATACGACTTACAGGCAAAATAGGTCACTTATGTCTTTTATCTTTATATTGATACCTAGTGATGCCAGCCAACAAACTGGCAGTCTCCAAAGTCGGGACTTGTTTCCTGTTCCTAACCTCATGTCCCTTGCTCTGACAGGGCACGACTCCCGTTTTGATCCTTAAATGACCAAGTAAGGGAATCAGAAAGGAGCATGCATATGGGCTAAAGGAAATACAAACATCCAGGAGTCAGTGACCCACTGCGCTTTAACTTTAGTGTTTGATCACTGTG
This sequence comes from Balaeniceps rex, assembly GCA_013401315.1. NCBI lineage: Eukaryota > Metazoa > Chordata > Aves > Pelecaniformes > Balaenicipitidae > Balaeniceps > Balaeniceps rex. The sequence continues at coordinate 51,571 of VYZW01023168.1, forward strand.
AGTACTATGCAGCTATTTCCAAAAGTCGCATGGGACTCACAGGTGTCTGAAGACTGTGTTTTTGTTTTACCTCGCTGATTCTGTTGTGTTTCAAGAAAAAATGAGATCTGTTATTAAAGTGGTCCATGTAGTAGTAACTAGTGAACCTTCATCAAAGTCCTGGCTATCTTCCTTTCTTTCCTGTTAGACAGGTCCTCTGTTTCTGCAGCGAAGCCCGTAGCTGGCTGCCTGGGCTGATACAGAGCTTGGTCTGATGTGGTAGATCAGCAATTGCTCCTGGTGGCCACAGGAGAACTGCTCCATCTTTTGTGCCTGCAGGGGTGATCTGTGGTTTGCCCGATCCTGTTCTCAACATGGTGATTAGAAGCCAGGATTATTCCAGCCTTTAGGTTCATGAATATGTCCATCATTTTGGAGCACTGCTATACCGTGCTGTCTCTTTGCACCACAACATTCATTACCAGAGTCCTTTAAGTTTGTTATTAGACATACTTAGGATTGTAGCACTTATCGGGTTGAGATACACAGAGAACTGAACAGTCGATTCAGCTGTAGGGATAGAGGACTGAGACAGAGGCCAAGAACAGAGCAGGGCTTTGGATATAGACAAACTTTAGAGACATCAGAGGTATTTCTTTAACTTTTGTTCACTGAAGAACATTTGAGATTTATGCCTGTGTTGTGCCTTACCTGCCACTTGGACTGGCAGTTGATCCCTCCCCTGAGATGTGCTGCTCTTTAAGAATCCCTCCTTTTGAAATCCCACCATTTCTGTTTCACCTCTGCTACTGGATCGTTGCCTTTTCCATTATCTTTCCTTTTCAGATTCCCCACCAGTGGAGCTGGACGTGAGGGGTGGGGTACCGTCTTCCTGCTGACAGGTAGGTGGAGATGTTCCTTGGCCACAACAAGTGGGCCAGGAGCTCAACAACAGCGGTAACACAGTTGGGGAGCTTCCTGGGACCTGCCTCTGCTGCTCTGGACCTGGGCCTCTGCCTGTATCTGCATCATGCCTCCTGGGGTGGGTGCATTTTTCAAACTGCTTAGGTACCAAGGTGATAGATGCCTTGTAAATACCTAAGATAGATACAGACAGAAACTGTACCAGGCGCAATGAGTTATGCAAAACTTCATACAATGCCAATTGCACCTATATGCTGTAGTATCACCCACCTTTTCTAGCATCTGCAGTCAACCACAGTCAAATATTTGGCACATGTATTTTTCCTTTTGAAAAGTGATGGGAACACAGGCCATTCATTCTTCCTTGGTGTCAACAGGTCTAGGCACATAGCCCTTAATGTCAGGTACTGCATATGCACATATTTTGTTCCACCGCCTTCCCTAAATATGAGTTTGCAAGTTTAGTTTAATTTCTTTCATTAGCCGATAAAATTTGTTTCCTTGTCAATAATCTGCAAAAATCAGTTACATAAGCAGTACTAAAACTAAAGGGGTAGTCTTTACGTGTGCTCATTAAAAATGCATAGAGATTCGTTTAAACGACATAAAAAATAGAGCTGTGGTGTTGCTTTTATCTTCTGGATTAATTTTAAAAACTTCTTCTATTTTTAACTATAAGTAGCTTGGTTTTAGCATAAAGACCAGGAGTGATTATGCGTATAATTATAAGTTTGCATGTCTGAAAAAAAAAAAGCATTTAAACCAAGTAGGTGCACTTATTTACATTGTATTCCTTTTAGATTTTTGTCACTTCCCATATATATGCAGAAGACCTTGCCCTGCTCAGTTTGTAAAAGAACAGCTGGGAAGCAACTTGATAAATATTTCGGGGTGAATGTCTGTGGGTGGGGGGAACTACGTAAAGGACAATTTGGGCAACCAGTACGTATGGGAATCTGGACAACGCTTTCAAAGAAGCAGACAAACAAAATTCTAGAACAGCTTTCCAATACTAATGGGGTGGTAGCAGAAAGATGAGAACCTACTGATTTCAAAAGAAAGCTCGATCAGACCATCGAAGTTCATATGATAATGTTGCTTGTGATAGAAGCAATGGTACCTGATGAATAGATCTCTAGTGCCTTTGGGGAAAAACAGGTGACTCCTATCTGCAGATGGTTAAAAATGGATCTCCGTTACATTAACTATGCCCACTGAAGACTGACGTCTGTCTTTTTAGCTTTTCAAATAGCAATAGATGTATAAAAATTCGTCAAAGACCAAAAGTAGGTAAAGTATAGCTAGGCCTTCAACATATCCTAAGAATTTAAAGACTAACCTTAGCTAAAGCATTGTTTCAGAGTAGGAATATTAAAGGTTAAGATTTAAATCCAGATTTGTTGTTTACGATCATATTTAGAGGAAAGAAACATCAAGCTCAGCCTACAGTTAGGTCATGTAAATGTATAGTTAAAAATATACAGAAATGGAATCATTTAAGTTTTCATTTAGACAATTAGGCTAATCCTCATAAATCTGCCACCACGAGCACATTTTAATCTGGAATTGACTTCTTCCAGCCCCACCCCAAATGAACAATTTGCAGGATTGTGCTTAAATCACAATGCCGAAATCATGTAGTTACCATACTGCAAACAACAGGCAGAGAATATCACTTTAGCAGTTAGCATCATGAGGAAATAACAAAAGTGCTTTGCAATACAGTCAAAACCATAAGCCATTGGAAATGCTTTCCTTCTATCAAAATTGAGTGAAAATACTTGGATGTTCTCTGGGATACTGTAAACTCTACAAAGTACACTAAAATCCAAAAAAGGGAAAATTACGTAAAATAAATCAGTAAAACATAAAACCTGTTTAGTGACTAAAATTAATCATTTAACATTGAGTATCTATAAATACCATTACATGATTTATGAAAATGATTTGTATGTATTCACAATAAAGAGCTATCAAAACTTTCGTGAAAGAAAGTCTTATTCGTGTTTCTAGGGCTGAAAATATCTTCACATTAGTACATATAAGTCACATTTACATATTATAATCACACCATCAAAAGTAGTTTTAAGGAAGGCAGAAAACTGATATGTTCAAATTCTTTCTATAGATACAATTTTCAAGTACCAGCTCTTTAACAGTATGTGCAATTAATGAAATAATTATACAGGCATTTAAGATGCACCTGCAATCCTGAAGCCTTACAATTCAGCCTACCTTGAAAGAGGAATGGTCATTGTCTAACAGTGGTTTCTGTTTAAGAACAAAAACAAAGCAGAGAATATAGTCAATACCCACTCCTACCCTGCAAGCCAGGTGGAATTTAAGTGGCACTTTGATGTTCTGTTTAAGAGACAGCATTTGAAAATTTGGCCTAGTCACAAAAGAAAGACAATCAACCGAAAAAAAAACAAAAAGAAAGGTGGAGGACCTAAGACACTTGCAGCCTTCGCTGTTCTTACACTTACTCTCACGCTTCCACACCGAGGGGAAAAACCAAACAAACTATGATGAATTCTCTAAAAACATTTATTTTTAATTATATTAGGAATTAATTAACATGAGCGTATGAACATTTGAAGGAAAAAAAGAGAAATAGCAGCAAAGGGAGTTTTGAGATGAGGGAGATAAGTCCTTCATCTCCCTGGCTCCTGAAAAAGAGAGAGAACACATTAAAAGTGTTGAAAAAGTTTCCCACTGCCCTAACTGTACCATGTTGGGAAACACATGCAATTTTTACTGTTCCTCGAGCACTCATGATTTTGAATATGTGGTTAGATATTCAATTAATAATATCTGAGTATAGCAAGCGACACTCACATATGCCAACGTATTTTAATTCATCTGTTTCCAAATGCTACAAACCCCATGTTTTTTTTAACACTTACAATTCCTTTTCCAACTTCTTTTATACCATTGTCTTGCTTGGCTGACGCAGAAAGGTTTTGAAAACCTTTTCAATTATTGTCCTGTAGTAAAGAAAAACACGTATCACAAAAGGGCGCTCCATACTCAAGAATAAGCTGATAAATTCAAAATACTACTAGTGTAAATGAGGAGAACACCCACACAGAGACTCAACTGACCTCTGCTCAGGATTCCCAGTGTTTTCAAAACGTTAGTTAAAGCTGCCCACCTCAAGCAACATAAACCCTGAGTTGAAGAAGCGTTCAGTACTGAGAGTTACCTGTTAGTTTAAGATTCTGTGCCGAAAGCTGCTAATCAGCACATAGCCAGCTAGGTGCCAATTTTTTTTTTTTCAGTGGAAAACATAGGGTTAGCATTGTTCTCTTTGAAACATGCCAACTTTCAATACTTCTCGCTTACAAAGTGTTTTAAAAGCACATTTGTCGTAGGCATGGTCCTAATCCTATATCTTCTTACGCTGCTGTGGACTCCCCCCAAGTTAGACTGCACGTCACAAACCCGTAACCTTGCTACATCAACAAAAAATGGGGCCCATATTTTTTCACACATATACTTCACAAATTCCACCCAGAGTCACTGCTTTATGCTTGTGAAAAATGACAACCTGATGACAACCTTTATCTCATTATTATATTGCTATCTCATTAGAATTTCAAATATGTAATGCAAATCAATTACTTACAAGGATACCCTTCAAGAATTCTTCATTAAGCCTGATGCCTTTTGCTCTCATCTTCTAAAATACAGTGTCTGGTGAAGATCAGAAAAACCTTCTTCCTACATAGAAGCACTGCAGATGCTGGAAACTATCAAAGGAGTCGACGTTGTGAGTGCTGTAAAAGTCGCTTTGATGGTATTTCCATTGTTTCCTGCAGACAAATCTCCATCATCAACTCCACCACAGTGAAATAAAAAAATGAATTTTTGAACCTAGACGTCTTTGTGAGGGGTTTCTTCAAACATAACATAACACTGGAAGGTAATCCGCTCTTTGGCATTCATTTATATATATTTGCTCTGCAATTTCATTGTTTCAGATGCCATTAGAATGTGTCACCTTTGAAACAATGGACAACAGGAATGGGATGAAGTGTGAATGCTTATTGCAGACAGAGCTAATAATATTTCTTTTGAATGCCATCAACTGATATTTTTCTATTCAAATGCCAAATGCTAAGACTTGATGCCAGGTAACAATATTCTGTGCTGATGATATCACAGTTATTCTGTATCTGAGAGGTGGTACTAGCATCTAAACTGCTCAAAGGAGGGAAATCCTACATTTGTATTTGGCACTGTAGCCCACATCAAACCCCAAAGATCAGGATCAACACATATCCAGGGATTATTTTATACTGATTACCATATCAAACCTAAGAACAAACAAACCACTCCCCTAGCTCACAACTGACGCTTGTGACACTGTCAAAGTAATACTTATTAATGCAGAAGAATTATTTATCTTGTCGTTCCCATTTCACTGTGAAAATTTAGCCTGCTCTGTTCTTAATTTTGTACTTTCTTTTAGAGGATTTTTATATTAGGTTTTTAAAATTAAACACTGCCCACTTTAGCTTTCACTGAAAATCCCAAATTACTCACTAAATCAAAGCCATTTCCTGGCAATAAAAAAAGCTTAGGAGCATGAAACTTTTAAATCATGTATCTAAATAGGCATTTACAGATTTTAGTTTATGGATGTGTTCCTTAAGTATCATATAATTTTAAAATTCTCCATCCACAAGAAGTTATCGATAAACAAGTCGAAACAAAAACTGAAGGAAAAACCCTTTAAACCCAAGCTTTTCATGAGCCACATAAACTTTTTATGAACAGAGTTAAATTTATTATTTTAAAATATTAATTTTGAAACTCTAATGACACCTATTTTCTGTAGCGATGATGAAAATTATGACCCAAAAAATGCATTGGGAGGTTCATAAATTTTCTTTTAATGATTTATTTTTAGAGTACTTTCAAATCTTCATTTTAATTTGCTGCATGAATATTTTGGGTATT
>VYZW01023168.1:70926-95047 GCA_013401315.1 Balaeniceps rex
TACTTTAACACATCCTTCCCCCCCACCCAAGGGTGCTTTATTTTTTTTTTAAAAAAGCAGTAGATGTCAAGAACACTCACAGTGTAGACAGAAAGTTTTACTCATGGACAAAGAGGGAGCCCTCGGGTGCCAGCTTCTGGCCCGCTCTTGTGTTGAAGAGCCAGGCGGCTGTGAGTGACAATTCAAGAAACCGGTGGGAGGANTTTTTTGGGTAGGCGGGTGGGAAACACACTGACATTTTTAAGGGTGTAGCCCAACCTTATAATACAGGTTAACCCATAATCTACATTAAAGTTAAATATAAAAAAACCCCTAGGCTTTTAAACTGGAAAAAAAACTTTTCCTGTTTGTACCCAGACAATTCTTCCCCTAAGTCTTTGTGGCACATGATGCTATCCCAACCTCTTTTGCAGTAGCTGCTTTCTTGCCAGCAGCCAAGTGGCAGAAAAAGCAGCTGAGCATGTTGGCTACTTCTGGGAGGAGGAGGGATTTTCCCTGGCTGGAACAAACCTTTCACTTTGAATTAATCTAGAGGAATTTTCCCATTAAAATGTACTTGTTTTCTAACACAACTTCAGTCTAAACATATTGCTTACTTTTCTTATTCTTACAGAGGTCCTTTCTAAAATACCTGTTTTGCAAAATCCTAAGTTCTCAATGATTTCAAGAGGAGTCAAACCAACCTCATCTCAAGTACCTTTGGAATTAATTCATAAAAGCTAACCTGTTCTTTGTGCTTTTTCTCTCTCACTGCTGCAAGAAACTTTACTCCAAGATCTTCAAACATATAAATGTACAAAGATCCATAAAGATGAAATTTCATGACAAGCATGACAAGAGAATATTACCCTTTTTGTCAGATATTAATGCGTAAGTCAACAGAATTAAATGACTCTAAATTAAATAAGAGAAGGGTATATCAAATTTTAAAAGTGAAAACTATAAATCAGAATTTATAAAACAGTAATTTCGCGTCCATACTCTGTTTTCTGTGGAGCAAGACCAGAAGGACTCCATACGGAAAAGAGAAAAATGTACCTTTCTTTCTAGCTGTGTCATCTGGATCAAGATTCCTGGTTACTGTGACAACCTTAAGAACTAGGTGATTGCCCCCTTGTCGAATCATGTTCACCACCTGCCTGTGGCCAACTTTCACTACATTCTCATTATTAACCTGCAAAGAAAGAAAACAGTCTTTTAGATCAAAATGCAGAAAACTTCTGTTATTTCAGTTTTAAACACAGAAGGTGGAGGGAACAGGAAGATTTGGAATTTCTAATTACTGTCTTTTAATAAAAATACGTATTTAACAAACAGCATCTAGCTGACATGATAGCAGGAAAACAAAGCTAGCTCTTCAGGAAATATGCAACTAATTGCCTTATAATTACCAATTTAAAAAAAAAGTTAACGCATTCAACCAAATCTTTCCCTTTACGTATTTTATTTCCAACAACTAGTGTGCTACAACTCTGCATTTCATACACTAAAAATACGTTCTTCAATGGCATTCATTTTTCATGACTGCATTAGCCACAAACGTTTCTATGCATTTTATGCTCTCTAACAGAACCAATGAGAATAAGAAGCTTTTCTTTTCAGATCATCCAGGAACAAAGAGTTTTCACTCCTGAAGTAAATTCTCATGTTCAAGAGACATTCTTTTATTATACGCACTCTCCTCATTTCCCAGCATCTGATCTGATGTCCTGGAAGCAAAGGCAACAGGGCCATAGCAGTCCAAACGAGTCTTCATGGAAAAAGAGGAGTTAACCACATGAAGCCCTCACCAGCTGTTATGGTCCTGCCAATTAAACTTTAAACTGCACTGCAACATTAAACTTTAAAATGTATACTCTCTGGGTAATTCCTAGTGCTACATCACCGTTTTTGCTGTATACGTCTTTCCGTAATATTAATTAATAGACATAGAAGAAAGCATAGGTGTAAAACCTGTAAATAAGCATGGATAAAAGTAATTTATTTATTCATTCAATCTATAAGAAGTCACTGAAAGTTATCCGAAATCTGCATGATAGTGGCATATAAGACTGAAGTGCTGCATGTGCTATTTGAACATAAAAGATATTGAGGAATGTAATCAGTGAAGAAGAGATGCTGCCAGAATACATGCTGGGAATTTGATCTCTATCCAAAATTCAACTGACTCAGTTATATTTCACCGAGATCACTCAGTGCCTTCCAAAATGAACAGTCATTTTCAAAGTAAGTGTTTTTAGCCTCCTCTATTTATTCTGACAGGCTGGGCATCTCACACTCTAAAGAATTTACAGTTTAGAGCAAAATCTCTCATTAAATATTATTGCCATTTAGCAGAACAACAAGCACAAGCAGACCCATTCCAACTTGAAATCGTTTTTCCATCCATTGTATCAAAGGAAAATCTTGCCTTTTTTCAGACTTTAGCTGAGACAAAATGCATTATGACGAAATAACATCTCGGTAAACCATATTTTTAATACAATGCTGCAGTCAGAAGTCTCAAAGTACGGTCTGTGTGCTACGTCTATAAGCTTGAGATGCTTTTTGAGACCCTTTTTTAGTTTCATATACAGTGACGTAGGTGTAACACACGCTGAACATCCAGACCTGTTGAGCAGGCAAATATGAAGTTCTCTCATTCTGTAGGTGGAGGATATAAAAGAATATCGATTTGAATAGGACTGTTGCTGTTTTGTTTTATTTTACACTTTCTTAGCATCTGGTATTTAATTCCAAGATAGGGTATTTATTTAGCTGGACAAATGGCACCTAAATTTAATCTGTCTAAAACATTTTAGCAGTTATCCATCTACTTCCGAATTCCTTCCAGTATTAAAACCTCAACCAGGTAATTTTTTTCCACAGTGAAAAAGTTCATGCAATTAAGAACTACAGAATGCATCTACTCTATCTTTACTGGAATTAAATTTTAAGGTTGAAAGCCAGTATGGATTAGACTATATCTCCTAATGCTGTCAAAAAATAGAGACCTCAAATAAATAAAAAGTTAATATTAATCAAACACATGTACACTTCACTAGTGTAAAGTGATAAATGTGTAAAATGATAAACAGCTTATGCAGCGTACCATCTGTTCGCATCGTTATGTGCAATGATATTTAACATTTAGAGCAAGAGCAAATATATACGACACATTTTTTAAAGCTGTCTCAGAAGCAGAACCTGTAAATGACTGTTTATAGCAGCTTTGTTTAAAAGGCGCAGTTACAAAAGCTGGTACCAAAAAGATTTATATGGCAAAAATAAAAATATTGATAGGAGATCTGAAGATTATTTAACTCAAAGAGTTTGCAGATATACGTGATAACAAAATCGTGAAATCAGCAGAGCAGTGCCTCATCTTCACTATCTTAGCACCTCAGCGGGTCAAACTGCAGCATGATTACAAAGCAATAACACTGGAATTGTCAACAGCTTATAAGGAACTAGGATTTCGGTGACAGATTCTCTATTTCTTTTAACCTTCTTCAATATTTTATATATAAGCCAAATGACTGTAGAAATGGTCATTGAACAGTAAGACACCAGAGATCTAGCAGGTTTGTTTGATAGTTTTAGTCTGATATTATTCAGCGAAACTTTTTCAGGTGTGAATAATTTGATGAGACTGTCTCTCTGCTTCCACTTCAAGCTTTGGCAGCACGGAGATGACTACTGCACCTCATCTAGGCTTCGTAAACAAGCTGAAGGTGGTAAATTTTTATAATCAGTAGAATAGATACCTATTGCACCTGTGCCAATTCATTTAATAACGACATGTGTACTTGGTATTAAATGTGATCACATTCTTTGAAACATTAAAAAAATATTTTTGCTTTTAGTGGCAAAGTGTTCAGAAGGATGTTCTATAAACAAACTAGAAAGTTGGTTCGCAGGCACAAATTTGTGTGTCTCCCTCTTCTTCAACCCAATCTTTCAGCATATCTTCTGCAATCTTTCACTACAAAACCTTAAGTTCTTCTTTTCCTTTGACTCTTCCCCAGAACTTTCCTGCACAGAACTTTCTTTCCCATGTCCTGCATACATAGGTGAAAATAGATTATAGAAACAGATATGTGCTGTGGCTGGTTCCATGCTACATCAATGGCAACTGGTCATCCAACAAGCCAAACGCAAGGAAAACTGTCCCTTGGGACAGCCAACAGTTCCAATAACTTTCCTCTATCCATTCCCGACTCTCAGGAAAAGCCTCAGAACTTTATATTCTTGAAATTCATACTTTATCATCATTTGGTTAAAACTGGGCAGTGGGATGGAATTTACTTTGAGCACTTTGAGAGAAATTGAGAAACAATTTATGAAATAAATAAATCTCATAGACCCAATGTCTTTAAAAAATAGCCTAAACTGGAAGCCTGAGACATCTCAAGCTGAACGTACTTTTTGGGTACGTATGAAATGTTCCTGAAGTGTTTAAAAGGAAGAAAACTTTTGTGAATATCGACATTTTTCAATGATATGTCTCCACCTTGTATAATCAACGTACACTGTTTTTTTAGAGCAGTACAATGTTACAAGACAGGAAAATTACAACTTAAGAGCAAGCTGGAAACAGAAATTAGAAAAATTCATAGTAGACAATTTTTCCAGATAGAATAATTTGCTAGTAGTGTGCAACGCATTGTATTTCAATGTCTTGAAGTATTATCAGCCACATGGCTTCTACCACCGTTTTTCACGTACCTCATGCAACATAACCCTGTGTGAACCACTTGTGAGAAGGATCAAATGACACTGAACAGAGTCAAGGACAGCAGGTGAGAGACAGTGCTACGCAGCCTTCGCCCCCCGCGATCGCACCATTACTACTTAGCTTACAGCTAAAGGCAGCTAACCCAAAAGAAATGCAAGCCCAGCAACGCTCATGCGTTGGTCAGTATTTAGAGGAGATACGGATGGACCAGTCTGCAGCTATAATTGGAGATACACGCAGCTGGTTAATCCAGGCACTTCTGGATACACTGAACGCACTAAATACTCATACATGGCAGCAAACAATACTTGCCATAACCTCCGCATAGTTAAGAGGTTTCATTCCTTTCTCCTAGCTGGTGGAACGAGTTGTTCACATTGCTGTCATTGCACGGCTTCCTACAGCAACGCAATAACTTGAGCATGAAACATTCAGTCCTCCAAGACAAAAAGCAGTGCGCTGTGTCTCCTCTACATCCCCCACCACTGCGACCACAGCAGACACATCGCTGCTGGCTCCAACACCCTCTCGGAGAATTGAAAGCGCTCTGGGGCTTGCATTCAAGGTGCTTCACAGCCGGGACTCACACCTGCTTAAAGCTCCAAACCACAGACCATGGTCAACAACGACGTTCCTCTTGCACAAAGAGCTTTGAACACCAGCGATGAAGAGTTCTCTCTCCAACGTGGTCGTTATCTCAAGAGATGATTCAAAAATATGGAGTAAACCAGCGACAAAGACAACCGACAGCCATAAATCTCACTATCTTTAATATACGGGTCCACCACTCTGACTTTATTGTACTGAGCACTTACACATAGCAACATCTAAACCCCACAAAACCCCATAAAAATAATGAAACTTTATTCAAGAATAAATAATGATGTGGTCTCCAAGAGCAAAATATTAATCAGGTAATCAATTTTTTTTTCTTTGTGAAATGTTCCCTACATGAAAGAGCCCTCCATACAAAAGATGATATATGAATACCCAGGACGCCAATAAATTTCTCCTGAACTTCACAAAGAAAAAGATGCTCCTGTTCAGGCAACCTTATAATCCTGATAACATCAGAGCCAAGCGCACAGGACTGAGACTGCCAACAGCTTATGAGATGGAAGAAGTTTAGAAAAGGATAGGATATGGTAGAAATTGGTTTACAGTGAATATGAATGGAAGGCAGTAAAGTCATTTGACGGCTGATTTCAAGAGATGTACTCTCGCTGGGAAGGGTACCATAACAGAAGGCATGAAGCCAGGAGCAAAGGAGGAAGGCAGAAGCAGTATATAACATGAGATGATTGCTAAGAGAACAAAGGAGAGGAAGCAGGTATCTTCTCTCCTGGTCTATTTTCACAAAGACATTCCAGGTAATCTCAAAGGCAGCAAAGAGCTTAAATATGATGCAGTAAGAGAGAGGACCACAGCAAGATGCAAGTCAGTGGAGCCACACAGATGCTGCTGAGAGGCACAGAAAATTGTAAATTGGTTGTTTCGTGTATCATTACATTCACACACCACTAAATGATCACTACACTGCCCACAGGGCAGCTGGTATTTACTTTAGAAGCAAGGTTAGAGATAGAATTACCTTGAAATTTGTTTCCTGAAGATTAAACTTACCCTTCTGTCCCCCAAATAAATGTGTACTTCCATCTCTTAAAGAAAATGGAAGTGTATTATTCTTTATAGTACTTATTCCCCACAGAAGCTACAATTGGGTGGGTCCCCATTCTTTTGCCACACCCCACCAGCAGGCAATATTTGATTGCGAACAGACCACTGTGTAAATACATGCACTTAGCTTACTTACATGGGCAGATTTAGGACAGGAAAGAACAAATCCTATTATTTAAAAATGTGGATTTTTTTTTTTTAAGAGAGTGCATTAATGAGTGTCCTAGAGATGCTGGGGCAGATTTTATGGATATTGGGACAGGCTGCATAAAAGCATTTTTTTCTGAAATGTATGCAATGGGTTGAAAAATAAAATAAAACAAAACAAAATAAAATAACGTAACAAATAACCTGCACATTGTAGGATAGCAGATGCATGAGCTGGAACATATTCATGAGAGCAGCCTTCCTGTAGGAAGGTGCAAAAGAAAAAACACTACCAGAGAAAGAGACCTTTGCAGAGTTTGTAATCATCATAATAATAATAATAATAATATCTTAATTTCTTCAATGTATCATCCTAATCTTTCCATTATCTAAACATTCCCTCAGTGGAAAATGTAGTCAATCATTTTCAACAGTAATTAAGTAGACAAAACTCAATCATTCTGCTCAGAATGACCATTGGTGCAACGGTGAATAACTTCACCTCGCAGCTGTGAATGCACGTTCTGTCAAAATACGCTTCTCAGAAGCTCTTCCTATCCATTGAACCGCTTGAAAAAACAACAAAACCCCAAACCTGTTACACAGGCTTACAAACCCCTGCCTACACACTTCTTAAAAATCCACCATTTTTTGTAAATATTTAACACACGCTAACCCAACTACAATTTGTACCAGCAAAATAAATAGCACAGGAGTAATTTTGTAGGCTTAACTTATACTTTTGCATTTCAAGTAACTACACAGTTGTGTGAGCATGCCACAAACCAGTATGAATTTTCCATCTGTGAAGTATTCTTATTCTGTAGACTAAAATGTGAGACAAAGAAACACAGTGACCTAGACAACCTTTGGGAAATTATTTGTTCTCTCGTTATATCCGCAGTGCTAACCCAAGGGTCAGCCCCAAGACTGTTTCATTCACTGAAAACCAGCAACTGGTCATGGTTGTGCTGGCCTTAAACTTTGTGATGGGGTGGAGCAGTATTTAGCACAAACAGACCATGTCCAAAATTTGCACTCTATGAGTATCTTTAGTATCTTTACGGTTTTATGTTAAAACCCCTAAATTAATTCTAAATGCTAAATGCTTTTACCAGGGCTTGCCTTCTGTGGTCAGTATTATAATCCAGCATCATCACCAGGCACATGAACAGCACGAAGGTAGATAGTCCACGTGGAAAGGTTTCCGCGCAAAGCAAATTTTAATGAATTCTGTTGGCAGTGTGCTTTTCCCTGAGTATTACAGGAAAGGACTGGGTGAATACATTTGCTGATAGAGTTTGGAGATCCAAAAGAGGAGGCAAGTCAAAAAGCTCAAAATCCAAAATATGTTTTGGATTTCTATGGTATTTTATGTACTTATAAAATGCATTTAACCACAATTTCAAGATTCCTTGTCTCAAAAAGCTGGCACATGAGTTTAATCTGTGTCTTAGATTAAAATAGAAAGTTATAATAGAATATATAAATGAGTCCCATAATGGAAATTGATTTTGAATTTGTATCTGTACACTGAATTACTCACATCATAATATAGAGGTGTCGTGGTTTAGCCCCACTCGGCAACTAAGCACCACGCAGCCGCTCGCTCACCCTCCCCCTCCCCGGTGGGATGGGGGAGAGAATCGGAAGGGCAAGAGTAAGAAAACCCACGGGTTGAGATAAGAACAGTTTAATAATTGAAATAAAATAATAATAATAGTAATAATAATAATGATAATAATAATAATAATAATTGTAATGAAAAGGAGAACGAGAGAGACAAACAAAACCCAGGGAAAAGAAAACAAGTGATGCAACCGCTCACCACCCGCCGACCGACACCCAGCCAGTCCCCGAGCAGCGATCGCTGCCCCCCGGCTAACTCCCCTCGGTTTATATACTGAGCATGACGTCATATGGTATGGAATAGCCCTTTGGTCGATTTGGATCAACTATCTTGGGCCGTGCCCCCTCCCAACTTCTTGTGCACCTGGCAGAGCATGGGAAGCTGAAAAAGAAAGTCCTTGACTAGTCTAAGCATTACTTAGCAACAACTAAAACATCAGTGTGTTATCAGCATTCTTCTCATGCTAAATCCAAAACACAGCACTATGCTAGCTACTAGGAAGAAAAGTAACTCTAACTCAGCTGAAACCAGGACAAGAGGCTTAAACAAACAAAAGCAGATGGCTTCAGTCCACTGGGCCTCAACTATTCATTTATTTGAACAGCTCCTGAAACAGGCCTCGAACAGCCTCTGGAAAATTCCTGAAAACTTACTAATACAAATAGAAAGTTAGTTTACATTCTGATCTCCAACACAAACATCTCTGAATGTTATTAGTATTTGACCATATCCCATTTAATCTAATTTAATGTAAAAGATGCTTCAGAGATTTCATGCACTCTGTTGACCTAAAAAACACTATTTTAAAAAAAAAAAGCTTCACAGAACCAGGGATACAAGCATGTGGGAACTCCAGCTGAAATCTTGCATTAGTAAATTTTTAATAGTAAATTTTTAATAGTAATCCACTTGCTCATAGATTTGCCTGCATTGGTGGGATTAATGCATGGGAGGCTGTAACAAGATGAAGCCTGTGAGCAGGGAAATGGACTAGATGATCTCCAGATGGGACTTCCCACCTCAAAAATTCTGTGATTCTATGGGGTTTCTTCGCAAGAAAAAGTATCGTAAGGAAGTGCCTGCAGCCTTCCAGAAAAAGAGGTACATAGGAATTGCAGGAGAAGCATCAAAACCATGAGTAGCATTGCCACAGTACAAATTTCTTTGCATAAGCTCAAATATTATGGTAAACAAACAAGATATAAGAGATCTAAAGGAAAACTTCCCGTGGAGATACTACGCCTTGAGGTTTTAGATTTCATCCTGTCACCACACTCCCCCCTGTTTGCATGGGGGGAATATTGTGCCTTTTCCCTTGCAGCTCCCACGGCCAGGGAAGGTGGTACTGCCTGCTGCTTGCTCCCAGCAAGGGCAGTTGGACAGGCTGAAGCTCCCTGGTGAAACCCAGGATCTGCAGGGCCGCTCCAGCCAGGCGGCAGACTTTTCCTTCAATAGATTTAGCAGTGGCAAAACTGTCGCCTGCTGAGCTGCAGCATGAATCTGGTCTCTGCCTAGAGATAGCGGAGCCACGCTGTTGAGGAAGGCTTTAGCCTGCATCTCTTCATCCCCTTGAGTAGCACCAGTACTGCAAATCTTGAGCTGCACTTAGGAACAGCTATTTCTGATAGAGGCACTGGAATGAAGAGGCATCTCAGATCATAAACTCCAGACTCCTTTGTTGCCATGGCAACTGCATCACATAATTTGTTTCTTAACATTTAGCCAAGCTCCATCTTGGAACTTCTTAGATTTCTTGTCCCTGTTATTCCTGTTAGGCCCAGAACCTCAGAAAAGGACCTTTTTTTCCCTAATTTCCATCCTAGGTATGACTAGTTTATATTAATCCTTTTTTCCTGTGCCAACAGCCTAAATAGCTGTTTTCCCCCTACTCTCCATGCATTCCACTAACAGATCGGGTGGGAGTAACGTCCTGTCTCGGCTAAACAAGCATTTTAATAACCTATTATGACAGAGTCTAAAACCCGAACGGAGCACAACAGCTGTCCAGCACTTCAAAGCCAGCTTTTAATTTTTTTAAAAATGCATCTAACTTCAGTCAAACTAGCTTATAAAGGTGGTCATATGTTCACCTGTATTTCACCTAACCTACACTGCACCCATGTCAGTGTCTGACCTCCCTCAGGAGACACACACAACTCATTTTCTTCTAATAACCTGCTAGATGCACACGAGGAATGTCTGCACTACCCCCTTTCTCACAGTCGTTGATTTGGAGCATGGACACCTTTGAGTATCTGAGAGAGTTACTTACACACGGCCAGCAGAAAATGCTTGGGACTTTAAGTTCAGCAACAAAATATTTGATCCTAATGGTGGTTAAAAACTGTAAAAGCCCTGACCTTTTTCTACAAAAGTCAAGTTGTGAATTTTGCTCAAGTGACCATGTACATACATATGCAAACAAACACAGCACAGCACGAAAACACAACTGAGTATTTTAATGGAACGTCCCTTATCCCCAAGCTTCCTTCAGTTAAGGGCATTCAATAATACTCCAGCCTTACTAGAAAAAATAAGCAATGGAATAATATATCAAAATGGTTTCTTGAGAACGTCTTATTTTGTCCCATTAAAAACATTGCCAAGTAACACAAACAACAGTATTGTTTCTGTACAGAACTCAGCGGTTATGTTCGGGGTCAAAGTTGAAAGAATACGCCATAAGAAAAGCAGCAGAGTTGAAGGTTGCTCTTTATCTCTTACCCGTGCCATGGTTTAAAAGGTGGAACCATGTTAAACTAGCATTTTAATCTAAAATTTTGCATTTTGCATACCAATACCTAATCTGAAAGCTGTTTGTCCTGGTTTCGGCTGGGATAGAGTTAATTTTCTTAGTAGCTGGCACAGTGCTGTGGTTTGGATTTAGGATGAGAATAATGCTGATAACATGCTGATGGTTTAGTTGTTGCTGAGCAGTGCTTACCCTAGTCAAGGACTTTTTCAGCTTCCCATGCTCTGCCAGGGGCACAAGGAGCTGGAGGGGGCACAGCCAGGACAGCTGACCCAAACTGACCCAAGGGCTATTCCATACCATACGACGTCATGCTCAGTATAGAAACTGGGGGGAGCTGGCCGGAGGGCAGCAATCGCTGCTCGGGGACTGGCTGGGCATCGGTCGGCGGGTGGTGAGCAATTGCATTGTGCAGCATTTGTTTTGTATATTCTATTATTATTATTATTATTATTTTCTCTTCCTCTGCTGTCCTATTAAACTGTCTTTATCTCAACCCACGGGTTTTACTTTTTTTTTTTCCCCCTAATTCTCTCCCCCATCCCACTGGGCAGGGGAGGGTGAGCGATGGGCTGTGTGGTGCTTAGTTGCTGGCTGGGGTTAAACCACGGCGCTGTTGGAAGTAAGTAACTGCTGTCCTCATGCGACTGCCTTATACAGAACATTTAAACATCACTCAATTACTTGGACCCATTCCTATTAAAAATAATTGTCTCCATTAATCAGTACCTGTTACTATTTTGAATCACTTGGTTTAAGTCACATTTCTTACAAGAGGTTCAATTAACTTTATTGCAGTTGATTGAACTGCAGTGTACTGCAATCAATTAAATTACACTTAGGATGAATGTGTCCAATGGCTTTCAGGTGTGAAAGGTGGCAGTTTTTCATGTCATAACTTCTCTTAGGAAAAAAATCAAGTGAATTGTGCACATCTGTTTTGCTCTCTCACACACACACCTGAAAGGTTTCCATTTCTGAGGAAACTTCAGAATAGTGTTACACCTAACTGGTGTATATTGATACAAGGCAGTATGAGGTTGTGACCTACACCTGTTATTTTAACCTGTTTTAAAGAATGTGACTTATATTCACTGAATATTTAATGGTCTGGGAATGTTGAAGGTGAGCAACAGATGTGCAGCAGTTGTCTGGGCAGGTCTCTGACCAGTTCTCAATTTCTGCACGCTCCCAGTAGTTATCAGATGGGGGGTTTGCACCTGGGAACAAGCTTTAGACGTCCACAGCTAGAGAGTCTGGGCACATAGCTAGGAAGAGAGTCTGGGCACAATTTAAGATTTCATCTCCTTTCTCTACCAAATCTTTCCCCTCTTCCCTCCCCCGTCCTGATAACTTAGGAGCACATCAGAGCCAAATATGTCATCTCGCTGGTTCACAAGGATCCTTTGGAGGGGGGTGGCCTAATTTAATCACAGAGGTTGGATTTGGCATTCACCTCACCCCTTGCCCTAGTTTTGTTGGCATTGTATTTATTTGCTACTCCTTTTGTGTTTTCAGCATGTACTTATTTTGTATATCTGAGTTCCATTAGTACCTGGTAGTTCATCCACTTTCTGGTATGTTTGCTTCTTTTTGCCTTAAAATAAACTCTGTGAAGATAAGCTGATAATGAATTTTTTTTTTTTTCAAATTCCAATGCTTTAAAAAATATGTTCTAATTTAAAATTCAGTAAAATTAAAATGAAGCTTGAAGTGCAACAGAGAGTATCTTAACATTCATTTCATGAACATGCCTCTTACATTTAATTTGTTCTCAGATGCTATCATAGCCTATAAATTATGATACACAGCCAGCACCAAAAATAGGGTACCAAAAATAGCAAACCAGAGGTCACCCATATACTAATGAAACATCTCTAGCAGATCTGCCCTTCACAGATGAAAGCATGCATGAAAATCTAAAACTGCTTAACCGTTGCAACCGGAGCTGCTTTCACCTCATTTCTCTGACATACCCATAGTCATCCACCTGTGCTGGGGTTTGTTCTGAGCAAACTGTTTTTTTCACGTAAAGAAAATAAATGCAACCCAAGCAACATTCAAGCAGTGGTGCTGCAGTGGACAAGCAAGTTTAACAGATTCTTATGCCTCTACTCTCCTCTGCCGACCACCCATCCCATACCAGTTTGCCACTTTCTCAGCAGAGTCACTAATGCTTTGTGAGGCCCTTCTGATAAACGGACTCCAGATAATTTTAATCCGGATCATTTAAGCGTTAAGGGTTAACACTGCATGGTTTCACAAACTATCATTGTGGTCTGACTGCCAGGCCAGCAATGGGCAGCACAGTGGGTGGAATGGTGGTGGGTTTGGTTGACAAGTTGTGGACAAGCATCCTTTTGGCAGTAGGGTACCAGCATATACCTACCCCTGCTGCATCCCTCAGCTCTTCTGGGACAACTCTTTGCAGGGCAGCATGAAGAACAGGATCCATTTTGGACAGACTGCATTCCTAAGCCAGGCTTATTCCTGGAGCTGGCTCACTGAGCAGCTTCACAGCTTCACCTGTGCAGCTGAGCGGGTGCGTGGGGACAGGAATGAAGATCGGAGGAAGCTGAAGCCAGCATTACGGCTACAAGTGTTCATGCAATTACGCCCTGGGAACAGCACTCATCTGCCACACTCTGACCTTTGAAGGGATTAAATGCTTCAGACCCCAATTAAACAATTCCCAGCTTAACACTTTATAAAAACATGAGGCTATGTTCAACCCTAAAAATATATCCTTTTTTAAAATGAGGAGCACAGCGGTATTATGCAAGCTCTGAGAAGACAATAGATCTTTGTTTGAATTCTGAATGAACCGCCTGATAAGTATTTACAACAGGTAGAAGATAGCAGGCTGAGCCCTTCTATTTTTAAAACTGCATACCTACATTAAAGGCCATTAGGCAGAGAATTCTAAAATATGTATCAAAATACAGATCTCTCTATGAGTATTAATAACGCAGCCCAATATTCTTTTTCATTAGGTAAGCACACATTACTCAGGCAACACAATTTAAAATTAAACATTATACATGTAATATAAACTGACCGGTTCTGTACTTGTCAATGAGTTTCAGTTAAAACCTTTGCAGAGATTACAGAGCTATATTGACGGAATGTGTTGTCATCAAATACAGATAATCTATATTTCCTCCTCCCACGTACAGTCACTTTCCAGAAAATGCGTCTGCACTAGGAACAATAAAAAAATGTATTGCTGATGCATTTCTCTTTATGTAGGAAAGCCTAATCTTACAGCGTATAGAGATAATTCTTTCTTAAAGTCATGTTAGTTTTAACTATGCTGCCTTAACCGCAGAATTGCTTATAAGGTTTTTTTGGAGGCCATGCATCGTGTTGTTAAAACTCACAGAATAGTTCGGTTAGGATATATATGATGGCATTTGCTGTACAAACCTAGAAGAAAATGTAGTAAAACACTTATGTCTTTAGCGCGAGACTTGTAGGCAATCATTTTGTTCTTCAGATACACATGCTGTAAGGAAATAAGAGCTACGTAAGAGAACTTTAAATAGGTAAAAGAAATGTAAGCCAATATTCCTTACTCAGGCATGCAACACGCTCACTGTCTTCATGGAAGAGCACAAACAGGACTGCTTCCAGAAACAGAAACCTGAACAGGAACAGCTCCAGCTTGAGTTTTCAACCACATAGACTGTGCCTCATTGTAAAGCGCATTTTACTCGACATCTGTCTGCAGTGATTAATGCTGAGAAGGAGTGTGGGTTTGTGTTTTAATACCTATTAATACATTACTATGTGGACAGGTGTTTAATTTGTCACCCACCAGAGCCATCAAGCCTGTGGGCAGGCCCAAGTTTTGCACCGTTTGCTGTTCTAAGATCATTGGATCATTTGACCGTTGTTCGCCCTGTAGAGCCGTGCAGCTGACCTGCACTACAGAAAGGCATCCTTTGAATCCACAAAGTCCTGATTTCACAGAATCATAGAAACATTTGGTTGGAAAAGACCTCTGAGATCATCAAGTCCAACCGTACCTGTCCACTACTAAACCATGTCCCTAAGCACCTCGTCTACCTGTTTTTTAAATACCTCCAGGGATGGGGACTCGACCATTTCCCTGGGCAGCCTCTTCCAATACTTGACAACCCTTTCCGTGAAGAAGTTTTTCCTAATATCCAATCTAAACCTCCCCTGGTGCAACTTGAGGCCATTGCCTCTTGTCCTATCACTTGCTACTTGGGAGAAGAGACCGACCCCCACCTCGCTACACTCTCCTCTCAGGCAGTTGTAGAGGGCGATAAGGTCTCCCCTCAGCCTCCTCTTCTCCAGGCTAAACAACCCCAGGTCCCTCAGCCGCTCCTCACAAGACTTGTGCTCCAGACCCTTCCCCAGCTTCGTTGCCCTCTTCTGGACACGCTCCAGCACCTCAATGTCCTTCTTGTACTGAGGGGCCCAAAACTGAACACAGTACTCGAGGTGCGGCCTCACCAGTGCCGAATATTTCTGATATAAGCCAGGATGCCATTGGCCTTCTTGGCCACCTGGGCACACTGCTGGCTCATATTCAGTCGGCTGTCGACCAACACCCTCAGGTCCCTCTTTGCCAAGCAGCTTTCCAGCCACTCATCCCCAAGCCTGTAGCGTTGCATGGGGTTGTTGTGGCCAACTTCATGCTCATTAACTTCAATAGCACTACTGACAAAAGAGCTGGGAAACAGTTTACACCTGCGGACCATTTTGCCACGGCTATGCCTGAGAATGAGAGTGAATGAAGACTGAAGTCTGGGCCTAAGAAATGCTTAACCACATACAGAATAATCAAACTCACATAAAAACGTTTTCTGTGTTAGATTAGAGGTAAGAAATACACATCAGTCAGTTGAGTCATGAACTTGGTGGTTAGGAGTGTCCCACCCTAATTTAGAAAATTACCGATTGCACTAACCACACTGTGGTTTTCTATTAACTGCCAAAAGAATGTGGATGTTTTATGCAAGACTTCTAAAACTGAAAATAAAAGCCAAAAGAGCTATCAAGCATAGTCATAGCATGCCATAGTTACAAACATGGAAATGTTTAGTTTGAAATAACCAAGCAAACTAAATTACATATAAATTTTAAACTATCTATAAGCAAAGAATTGGAATTACTAAGACAAAAAAAAAAAATCCACTCCAGTTGTAGCAGCTTGTTTGCAGAAAGAGACGGTCCTTCCTCTCAGATTAATGGCTCCTGGAACTCTAGCCATGCAGTGTTAAAACCCAACTACCCAAATTTGCTTGCTCAGAATGTATTACTTGCATGGCAGACACAGTTTGTTCTAACTGCTTCCCAACTATTTCTATTAAATCTAGTCTTGATAATTTTCGTTCTTTGTTTAAGAAAACCAGATAGAATTCCATTATTTTGTTTCAAAGTTATTCTTCCTTTAGTACCGCATCGGAATTGCACTACAATCCCAATTCAGCCTCAGACTCACCTTGTGATCTTTAAGCCTGTGCTTCGGTTCAACGGCCTTGAAAAGGGGAAAATAACTAATCCACTGTAACACCCCTAACCAACCATCAACCGCTAAGGCCCAATCAATGGAGATGAAAAGCTCTAACAGATTTGATTCGGAAGCACAACACATTATAAAAAACCATAATGGACAATCCTCTACTATCTACTTTTGCTGAGAAGTGTCAGAATTCATCAGATGCATTCACAAGGACAACAAAAATCCTACTCATCCTACTTTGTAAAAGAATATCAGAATGTATATCCGTCATTCTGATGCAAAATAGACACTAGCCACAAATAGTGTTACACAACATCAACTCAACGAAAGCTCAAAGGCAACAAAAGACAACTTTGCAGTTCTCTTTAAAGAAAACAAACTTGTTTATAAAAGCAACTTCATTAAATCGTAATGAGTCTTTTTGTTACCACTTCAAAGAAGCAACGTTCTAATTTACTTACTATCCCCACAGAATGACTTTTTATCATCTCGAGCAAGAGTATAAGTGCAAAAAGCTTCTCTGTTAAGAAGGAATGATTTATTTTGGTTAGTGAACAAGCATCATAGAAGTCTAACAGCAGATTTCTCAGAGCATTTTGTCATAGTGAATAAGAATCACCAACAAACCCTTCATTAAGTTTGATTTTATTTGTAAATAGTTAGAAGTAAAAATCTATTTTTGTATGATCTGATGACTCATGGAGCACGAGGAAAATTTCTGGCCTTTAAAGCGGCTCCACCTAGCCTACACAGAACGCGAGTCCTGAGGCAATATCCTCGCAGCAAAAGGCAAAACCAGTCGAGCAATGTTTTGCCTTATGCATTGCTCCAAGTCTGTGGGTGCCTGCGGTGGCAATGAGATGATGCAGCCTGGCCTTTGGAAACATTTGCTCCACAGTCAAATTCTGTATCAAAACAAGCTGGAAACGCTTTTTTGGAAACAATTCTTTCTAGTGGCCAAAAGGAACCCAAACCTGCCCTCCTCGTTCTTTCAACACCTAAAGTTAGCAAGAAAATCGTCTGCTTCGCAAACAGAAGTCAGCTGTGCAATGTACTGGATGAATCAGTGCTGTTACGCACTGACATTTTAGGAACACGCTGAATAGCTATAAGACCATGTAAAAATGTAGCAACTCCTCAGAAGCATATTATTGAAATAAACATGCCACAAAACCGAACACAGGCACCGAGGAGAGGGAGACAAATGAAGCACAAGCGAAGATAACTTAACAGGTTTTTCAATTAGAAAACTGCAGCCTCATTTGTAACAACAGTAATTTTGCAGCCTTGTTATCCTGCCACTTTTATTTTCTGTGCATTAAATTAAAAAAAAAACAAAACACCAAACCAAAACCCCAAAACATTCACAGATAGCAAAACCCCAGTAAGCTCGATTTTATATTAAATCTTTTGGAATGTGAATTAAGTCTAAAGCAAGCAAGGAAAGATCAGAAAAGGAACTTACGAAGTATGTACAGCAAAGGAAGAATAGAAAGGGATGATGCTGCCATACGCTGAAGGGCTGAAATGGTAGGTGCTTCCAAAAGTAAGGACGAGAAGCTCGGATTTAAACACCAAATATTATGCAAATCCCTTATAATTTAAATTAAATTGCTTTGTAACTAAGTGTTGTGGAATGGAATTTAAATGTCAATTCTTATGCAAAGGTTTAAAACTTAAAGGCACTTTGGAAAGAGCCAGTATTTTCCATAAAGTTATAATTGTCAAAAGCTGTGCCTAGGTGGCTTGTATACTACCCTTGAAAGTGAGATGGATGCCTTCAGTGAGACTTAGGAGCTCAAATTCCTGAAGTACTTAGCAACCTGCACCCCACTGCAAAGGAGCTATAACTACCCGAGATGTTGGGACGACTCCTGTGAACACTTGATGTGCCAAAGCTTAATCCTAAATCATCATTGTCAGTGAAGGGCCGGTCAAATGCTCACTCCTGACAGCAACACAGATGGCAAGTTACGCACTGCAACCCGGCTGCCTTCCTGAGCGCTGAACTCCCTGCTGGGCCACTAAATCCTGTTTGGCCAGCGCCTGCCAGGGCACTCCCAGCCAGACCCACTGAAGGATTTGGGAATCAGCATGGGCCGAGGACCATTTCCAGGAGACAGGATAGATGCAGCTGCCTCGCCTTGGAGGCTGATTCTAATTGTACGATAGTGCTTTGTTCCATTCCAGCGGCCACCCATGCCAGAAAACTTTTAATACATGTGAATTTTACATGCTAGAGGTATATCTGGGAAAAAGAACTTTGCATTTTGCCAAACGTGCATCAAGTAACCCTGCTAGTAGTTACTGGTTTCATTTCGTAGCTAGCAATAACAACTTCTTGAATGACATATTGCTCACATGGCTTCGCAGTGTGACACACTCCCATGGAGACAGAAATGTGAGAAAGAGGTACACTCACAAGTCTAATGTATAAATTTTAGATGCCTTTAAGGTAGTACTTGGTTCTCTTTGAATGCCATCTTTTTATACCCCAGCCTTTTACCTCTTTGCTTAATTTCCCGAATTGCAGTAGCATCACAACTGATTTATCTCCAAATACCTTGACCTAAATCAGTTTTGTCCCACTTACTGACGTTGACAAGTCAGTCTGGCAACGGCGGAGGGACAACCTCAGTGTATCATAATACTGATTTAATTGATTTCCAAGTGGGTTTTTTTAGACTACAAGGAAGACAGCCATGAAGGACACGATTTAGATCCCAAAGTCTGACTATGGTAACGTGAAAGCTTCAGTTCTAGGAAACTTGCTGTAAAAAGTAACCTTCATGTGCACTACTCATTCATACTAATGTGTACACCAAACCCTGCACAGGCGGCACTGATGGGATTGCCCCAAAATGAGGCAGAATGTCTTCTGCCACTGGGTTTCATTACTGTATGCTTCTCAGTCTTCATAGCGTCTTCTTGCAGAAGGCAAGGAATTCCTGATCCATAACCAAAGCTCCTGAGAGCTTCTGAAATTAAAAATATTTTCAGACGTTCTAAATATATGCTGTCTGAAATAGTTAAGTGATCAATTGTTAATAATACATAGTTTCTTTCACACACAGGTATAATATACGCTTATCAGTAAGAATACATTTCTTACTGAAGAAGCACTATTTTGTCCAGAGCAATGGAGAAAAATGTAGGTGTGCATTTGACAGTGCATAGATCTACTAGAAATAACTCCGTTAATAGGCATGGGAACACTAAAAACTGTGGTGTTCAGAGGCAGCGATTTAAAAATAAATAAATAACCCAGACAAAATATGCCATGAATTAATCCTCAATGTTTTCTAAGTGGGGAAGAGCAGCTATAATCTGATACAACCTTTACTTACTCCATCAAATGGCTAATCTTGGTATAACAGGCAAGGGCTACACAAAAATAACATAAAAGGACAACAGACTGGGAAAATAATTCAGTCTTCTCAACAACATATCGACTGCAATTTTAGCGTTTAAAGCAATTTTGCTCACATTTACATGGCAGTTCTTTCTCAGTGTTCTTGCTCAGAAGGAAAGAGTTGGAAATGTTATGCTCCTGGAGAGACCAAATCTCACCATTTAATTCAGAAATTATCCAAATCTGGAAAAACCAAGTTGTAAAGTTCACTGGGTTTGTATGTCAAGGTCAGGGCAAATATTTAGGGTTTCCTGAATTCCTGTGCTATCCCTATGGGCTTGACGGCTGTCTCTTTGGGAACCCCTGCAATCCCTGTTTAATGTGGTAATGCTCCTGTGTGTCCTTCCCATGTACCATTCTAACCACACTGAATGTCCCTACTCATCTCCTTTTGATCTTAAGACACTGAAGGGCACTTCATCCTTTACCTCATCACAATTTATTCTGAGGACATGTCTAGGACACAGAGAAAGAACGATTCCCAAGGTGTGTGAGAGAATACTGCATTACCTGAGCTAGCACTGAGCAATCTGCCATACCTCGATGATGCAGCGTGACACCACGCAGAGACGTGAGCTTGAATCCTGGAAGAAATGCAGTCGTACCAGCCTGGTGCTGCCCTCAGGCTAATTAGCACCGCATCAACACGTTTTTGTCACTTCTGTTTTCCGAGCTAGTACATTCAATGCCAGCTCAAGGCTCTTTCTACCACAGGCCATGCACGGTGTTAATGCGTGCACCCACACTGGTAACATTAAATATACAGGGGCAATGGTCAGGGGTGACATACGGAGATTGCTGTTGAACGTGGTAAGTGTAGTTTCCAAAATTTAATCAAAGTCAATATGATGTTGTACACTAATGACTACAGTATTCTCAGAACATAAGGGATTAATTAGCCAAGGCATTCAGTAGTTATCCCTCAGCAGCTGAAAGATACAGATAAATGTGATTATGTGACTGTAAAGATTTCACCTCTTACTTGCTCAGAATTCTGATTTTGCAGCAACAGGAAGAAGGGTTAACCCTGTCATTCCGTGACCAGATTTTTCCTTGACTTTCGAGAAAAATATGTGTACTACCGATACTCTAAAGAGTCTAGACAGTGACTCTTCACTACTCCTTGCATCTCAAACTGCTCAAAGCTACCAAAATCAGCTCTCTCTCTTTCCCACTTACACTCACATTTTCAGAAATGAAGTCAAAGATACCATTAGACATGCAGTTTCTAGTCATTAATGGAGTAAAATTACTTCCCCCCCCCATGTAATCTGCATTTTAGAGTTAAAAGAGACTTTAAGTAACATTGTAAATCTGGGAAGAGACATCCCTGACCAGGCTTTAATTTAGCTAGCAAAAGCATACTTAGCTGTTTTCTGGTATGTAAGCAATGAATATTTTTTTTTTCTACATTAAACTGTAATACAGATGGGCCATTATAATGTCATTTTACCTGCATGGTATCTACTTCATCTTAGCTTAGTGTTTTTCTGTTTTCTCAGTGTTTTTTTAGACTGTTACAATGTTTTTAGACATATGTCCTTTCTAAGTGATAAATTTCTGTGTGCAAGACTAAGAATTTGAATTTATTTGTTTCTTACATTGCTCATTATTTAGAGCGCTCACTTTTTTTTTTTTTGGTAAGTGGTATGACTGTATCAGGTCTATAGCACATACAGTCAGTTTTCCATACTGACACTAGCAAAATAATTTTTAAGAAGTCACACTTGGATTATGGAGTAATTCTTTACTGCAACAACAACAAACAAACACATCTTAAAGGCCAGGGACTTCCAATCATTCTTAAAGATGACTTTCAGGTTAAGAAGTCACTGTAAGGAGAAGGAGACTGCTGAGATGTCTTAACGAGCTGAGGTACTGTGTTCCTAAGAGAAAGATCTAGAATAAATACCTTCCTGGCTAGCTTTGTTTTCAAAGAGAAAAGAAGAGAGCGTATCGCAGAGTATTACTCAGAAATTGAGGATATGTGAGAAAATAGCAACGACTCTTTGGAAAGTTGTCCTGTGTCTATGGAATAAACAGAACTTCCATATGTAGGAAGTTGTGTGGATGCAAGAACTCTAAAAACAGATGTTCAGTCACTTCGGTTACAGATCAAAGACCTAGAAAACATGATGCAGCCTCCTCAAAGCATCAGATTCTCAATTTACCTTCTAATATGATTCCAACATTGCTCCAAAATAATTAATTATCATAGAATCACAGCATCATACAATGGTTGGGGTTGGAAAGGACCTTTAGAGATCACCAAGTCCAACGCCCCTGCCACGGGCACAGACATCTTTCACTAGGTCGGGTTCCTTCCCATAAACCCAGACCACTCACCTTAGGATAGAGACAAATGTATGTCCTTGTTGCATATAAAACAAAGCAAATATGTTGAAACTTTAGAAACCAAGCCAAGATTAGAACTGTATCATTACTTATCTGCACCGAGATTAAACTGCTAAAAGCTCTGAAATAGGGAGGATCTTGGGGTTAGCTGCTTAGCGACTGAAACTTCTCTCTTTCGAAACCTGAAGGAGATCTAAGAGTAGGGCAACTTTTTCTGATTATTTGTAACTCAAGGTTTTCCATCATGACAGTATAATTGTAATGTTATTAGTTACAAATCAATCAACCAAAACATTACCCTATTTTGATAATACGACTCCTGCTATGCATGGGAAATATAGTCTTGTCTGACAACAAACCGAGCGAGTCTGCCTGAATTCCGAGCTGTAAGAGTATTTCATTAAAGCCTTATTCTGGTGCCATTAAAGTCTATTACCATTGAGGATGGCTCAGTTCTCCACACTGCAGTGAGGGACTTTACAAATTCTAGATCCTTCTTACTAGGCAGGAATATTGCAAATACAAAACATTTTCCACCATCTTTATCCCACTCACTTCAGTAACATCAGCTAAATAGTCAGGGAAACAGCAGTGAAGTAAGAATTAGGATCAAACTTCCTCCCCTAATCACAGGCAAAGTTTGTCATAACGTTGAGGAGTTAAGCCACTAGCTAACAAAGCGTAACTGGTAAGTAGGACAGAGTCTGTTGTCTTCAGCCAGAAAGATACATTCCCAAANGGATGGATTGCAGGTTGTGATAAAAAATGAAGGTTAGTTTCCTCCATCTGGAAAAGACGAAGCAATCTTTCAGTTTTCAAACCAGTAGGGGGAAAGTCATATATTTTACTTTTTTACTTCTTACTTTGCCTTCTAAGCAGGAAATGCAGCTGTATCATTTTAATTTTTTTTATAAGTCTTATATACTGCATTCATCACAGCTCCAACTGAAACATTAGCAAAGTCCTACTAAATCTTTCCATCAGGAGATCATAATTACCAACTGGGACCTGGCTTATCAATTATATTCTTTGCTCCTGTTTTTGCTTTTCGTTTTCACTGGAGGAGTTACAATCATTTTGGCTTGAAGCAATTGTGCTACTTTTCCTTTTTTCCTCTTCATGCTTTTTTAAATGAGTACCGCCTGGTTACGAAGCTACACGGGCAACCTCTCACTTAGCACTAGGCTGCTTGTTACTGAAGCATCTCTGAGCTGCCTCCCTATCCAGCGTTCCCACCGTTGGCCCTCAGGTTAATAAAGAACACCCTCACTTAACTACGATAACTGGATTTCTTTCTTTTTTTGTCTCACCCCAGGGTTCTCCCATAATTTATCAAGAAGAGATGAAGAATTTTGTTTGACATAACTGTAGCCCATCTGGAAGGTTGTAGGAGATCTAATGTGGCTGAAAGCTATGATTTAATACAGTACAATGACAGCCAGTAAAAAGCAGCAAACGACAAAACCCTCACTGAACATTATACAGTTTCAGACCTGTTCTCACTGTAGATGCTGTATTAGTGAAAAGCTTCCTAGATAATACTTAGTCACAGAAACAATAAACAGTGGTTACTTATTTTCTTTCCCATTGTTGTGCAGCAAGACACAGGTTAAAAAGACAGACAGAAAAAGCACGCACTTTGGGGTTTTGCCAGTATTTTGATTAGTGGCCAAAGTCAGTGAACTGCACTTTGTCTTGTCTTTTACGTAAGAATAAGGATGAGTCATGCAAGACTAAAATAAACACCTTTTTAGAGGCAGTCGTGCTAATAATAGCTGCTACATCTTTACAGAGTTTTCCCCACTTGGAACTATTCTATTACTAAAACAGTAGTATGGACCACAGTACGCTCAGAGCTGAATTTTACCTCAGCTGATTTTACCTTAGTGATTTGTTTTCCTGTTGATATCAAAACTGATAATTCACACTAGACAGTG
>VYZW01023170.1:0-32193 GCA_013401315.1 Balaeniceps rex
TAGTCTGGGCTTGGCTTTTCTCTTCTCCCATTCTCCAGCGTGGTCCTGGTGAACGGGGCTTGGTCTGTATCTGCTGAAAAGTCTATGTGCTGCTAATGAAAGCCTACATTAGACCTTTCTGCTGCTACAGCTTTGACCATAAAGAGCCCACTTTAAGAGTCAGAAATGTGAAAGTTAGATTGGAAGTGCTTGGCTGCAATGCTACAATGCTCTGGGATAGCTGGTTCCCCACACAGCGCGTGTGGGAAGGCAAAGCGTCCAAGAACAGGCTTTTACAACAGGCGCCAGGCTGCCTGCCTTGGCCAAGAGGAAACGCTGAAGCAAGACTATTTCCTAAATCCTGCTCCTCTTTGAGGTTTTCTGAGGTGGCTGTTAGGAATACTCCTCTTACGTGGTCACCATCTTAAACCCAGTCTTTAAATAACCTTCTAAAACAGCTAGAGGAGGATTTTTATTCACTCGCTCCATGCGTGCAAGGTGGGAGAGGTTAGTTCATAGCCAGCATACCAGGGGATTCAAGGTCTCCTATCGTAGGGGATGCAAAAGCTCGGGTGGGAAGGGTCCTAGCAGTCTTCTTCCCTTCTCAGTTGAAACTGTGCTTAAATATTCCCCAATAATTAAGTAAGCTTATGACTCTTATTACATTTAATGTTCCCTAAAGGAAGAAGGTGTGCAGAGGCCTTGATTCACTACATCTTTTAAATTGTCTTGTAGGGGTTTGAAATCTATCTTCTCCTCCCCTGCACTGTGTTCTTAGAACAAGGCTGTGGATACTCTTTTTCCGCCAACCTAAATAATAATTCAGGAAACAGAACAGTGTTTGCCAGAAGGAACGAGGGTGGAGACTGAGGATGCCAGCAGGGGGGCTTACACCACTTTAGGACACTTTTGGAAATCACCGACCCTGTCATGTATTGGATCCAAGTTCAGTGAGACCTCATCTCTCTCCTGTGGTTTGCACAGGGCCAAATGTGGCAACAAATGTGCCTTGAGACTGCAGGGTCACCATGCCCCCCAGCTAGGAGAGGGTGGGCAAACACCCAACTGGTAGCACTAAAGAGTTGGTAGGAACCCGATAAACCTCAGATGTGAGCAAGCTGCCAACATAGTCAGCCCCATCATGAGCGAAGTACTCCTGAGTGCCCCGGTGCACAACTAGGGGATTGTACAGGCATCGCCATGGCCAGGAAGCGGCCAAACGGGTGACTGATAACCTGCAACTTTTAGTTGCACATCCAGAGGGCTAGTTAGGTGCCTGCATCCTAAGCCATTTCATTTATTGGACCTCAAAGATCCCCCCCAGGCACTGGAGTTGCTCTTGCTGAGGGTATGTTCTGCAGCACCTGCATTTCTGCTAGTTGGTGTTAAGTACCTCCGCATTGACTCTGCCCCACATCAGATGGTCCCATCCAGGTGTGTTCCCTGGCTGTTAGGTCTGAGACTGTTGAGACATAGAAGCAATTATTTATCTCTGTGTAAAAGAAATTTTTAAGTATGACCTAACTTAAGTGCCTACCTGTAGGGGAGGCTGCACAGCTGAACATGCCAAACACAAAGAAGCAAAACAGACACCAAACCTCTGCCTCATTTATGGGGCTCCTTCCTCAGCTGGCTCCTGAGGTTCTCAAATCTCTGTGTTATGGGGAGCCTGCACATCTATCCGGAAGCTGAAATCTCACGCAGTGAAGCAGGGTGGTAGCAGAAGATTGAGCTCACACTTTCCAGAAGATCAAGTAGTGAGGCCAAAGGAAATTAAGTATCAGAAGTGGGGCCTTGAGCCTAGAAACATAATCAAAACCTGGGGAAGAGTTTGGCGAATGTTGGGGTCAGCAGTGCAAGTGCAGAGCAAAGCTGGGGAGTCCTCGAGCTTCGGAGCTAAGTGCCAGGCGCTGCCAGACCGAAGTGACGACCAGTCTCTGCTGAGCAGCTCGGGAGTTACCGACTGACCCTCCTCCAGAGGAGATGCCTAGAATGGAGTAACCTCAAGTAGCTCTTTCTTCACTGTAAAACCATCTGATCAAAAATCTATCAGGCATCAGGATTTCTGCTTCACCTTAGTATCATGTGCATCAATCCTCTGTAAAACCACTGGCACAGCTCTTACAACACCATGTTACTGCGAGGGAGAATCAAAGAGCTGGGAGTGCTCAGGATGAGAAGAGCTGCAAGGTTCACGCTCCCCAAATATCAATACATAATTGACAGTATATGCATTATTGTATTTCTTTAAGAATATAAATACATAATGAGGATTTCCACCGAGAGGCCATTATTTTTATTTATTTAGGAAACAAGTAAGCTGAATTCTGCTAGAATCTCTCCATGCAATGGATGCTCCAGGAGTCAACAGTGCACGGATTTCTTGGAAGTGCCACGTTCGGAGCAAATCAACACGGCCTTAAAAGCCAGTTTCAAGACAACTCTCTCACAGACACAAGCTATTGGCTGTGAAACAGAACATGAGACATGAGGCATCGTGTGACATCAGGTAGCACATTTCTGTTTATTTGCCTTTCTTCAAGAACTCTAACTCACCATTAGGCAAAGGAGTGCATACAAGATGTACAAGAAAAAGATTAAAAGAGACTTCTTTATCACTGTATTCTGTGGCATGAGGGCCCACAGCCTCTGGTTTTTTTTGTTTTTTTAAAAGGCTATGTTTTTACTCTGGCTGAAGTGTTACAGTTCAGAGAACAACCTGCCGTCTACAGGAAATCTCTTGAGAAAATTAAAAGTGAACACAGCTATTTTCTAGGCTGTTTTACTGAACAAACACTGCCAGCTGCACTAATAGCATTTTACCAGACACTTGTCAGCTTGTGAACCCCTAAGTTTATAAAGACAATAGGAAATCCGACTGCAGAGTGACAGGGACAGGGAGAAGTGGTTGGAGTTTCTTCCCCCTTTGCAGCAGATTCCTGCCTGCTGTAAACTTGTGTTTGTGTACTTCAGTACAGCTGTGATGACCTACAACAGAGGTTCTGCCCTAGACATATATAGCTTGCCCACAGTCCGACTCAATCCATTAGTAACTTTCATATATAATATTAAAACCCAAGGTTTGTCTCCCAATGTCCTTCACATGATGCTCTGTCTGTTCACGTCCACATTGTATGCTGATGAATTGGAACAGCCTCGGCCAAAATCAATAAAAATGCCTTCAGAATCAGAGTCGATCGACTCCAAAATCTGATCCACTATGTTCTCAGGGCTGGAAGAGGGAACTGGCATCAAGGAAGAGTCCCTGTCCAGCTCAAAAGACCTATGTGGGTCGTCCATCGAGTGGAAGAGTCCTTTCTGTTGCTCAGCTGTGCTGAGTTTGCTAGAGCATTGCACTGACGCGGTGCTGGGCCTCTCCTGGTCTCCTGACAGTGAGCTTTTCGTGGCCGTCATGGAGCTCTTGGAACCGTTGTCCATGATGGTGGTGAGGTTAGAGTACCCCTGTAGCTCCAGGCAGGAGGTCATTTCCGAAACAGAGTGCCTTCGGATGCCCGTTCCATTGGCAGCCATGCCCTCGGTTTCATACTCGGCCACTGGTGTCAGCAGTGGATTGTTGTAGCTTTTTGATCGCACCACGGGGTTCTTGGCAAGGATGTCACCCGATTTTGAACGCCTGAAGAACCGCTTCTCTGTAAACAGAGAAAGAGCCAGAGTAATATCTACAAAGTCTCCCATTTCTGTGGTACTAATAATTGTAAGTGTTCAAAAGAAAAGTCAAGGCCTGAATATTCATGAGCTTTTCTTGAATGACAAAAACTTTTTTAAAGGAATACATTTTGCTGGTTTTATATATCCATGGGATTCAGATTTCCTAGATTTCTTTAGCATATTGAAGACCCCAAACATATCTTTACAAATAATAGCTGAGATGCCCTTATATTCATACAACTTCAGCAGCTGGAGTAAACCAGTAAATATTGTGGGAGACCTGATATACAATTGCCAATACTTTCTTTAGACAAGAACAGAAAGTGCAATTCTGTTCTTGCCCAGGCTATAAAGGTCATCACTAATTTCTAGTAGCTGAAATCTAACTTCTCTACCCACCCTGGGAAAATCACGTCTCTTCAAATTTGGGGATTAAGACAGGCAGTCTTACTAATAATTCTGGAAAAACTTAGATTCAAAGCATTGTTCGGAGACCACACAAGGAGAGAGGACCAAGAGCATTTGGAAACGTTAACTGGAGGGCAGTGCCCACAGCAACCTTTTTGGGGAACAAACCTGCACTTGATCCCGCAGTGATTGTATGAATGCTGCTGTTAACCAAGTGGGCTCCTTCCAAAGAATGAGCAGCAGGTGGCAGCAAGTCAGCACGGAGATCCGCCACCAGTGGTTTAGGGCTGGATTGCTCTCCGGCAGCTAGACCAAAACGATCATCATGAAAACTTTTTGCAGACTTAATTGTTCAGACTCACTTGTACAAAAAAAAAAAAGTGGTGTGAATAATAGGTCTCGCTTTTGACGCTTTCTCCCTGCTCCTCTCACTTCGCCATCTCCATGAAAGGGGCACGGCTGGAGAAGGGAAATGAGTTACACTCTGGAAGTCAACCATGGCCACTGCATTATAAATTCTCGGCTTTAAATTAGGATGTTGGTATATGTTCCCCTCCAAATGACGCAATCTCCTTTACAAATGCCAGTCTTGTCTAAAACTATACTTATGTATAATTATGTCCTTACCTGGACACAAATTCCAATCATATGCTGTACTACTAAAAAGCCAGTTTCTGTACTTAAGATTGTATTTTGCAGTTGTTTCTGCCTCAGCAGTGAAATCAACTGAGCCAAGTTCACTTTTGGACTTTTTCTTTGTTAGGAGTTTGACCTGGCAAACAGAAAAGGTTCCCTGGGGCTGCCCTGCCACAAGAACTCTGGCTTTTTGGTCATACCGAGGCTTGGCTGGAGGGGAAGGCTGGGTGTGTTGGCCAGACAGGGAAGAAAAGGGGTCAGAGGCCTCACCAGTGCCAAGGAAAATATGTCACAGCTTTAAATCATACTACCAAAATAGCTGGACAGAACTAGATGCATTAGTTTAAAAGCAGCAGAGACTTATGCACTCAACTCCCTTCGATCCAGGTTCACTGACTGTAGTAAGACCTATTCAGGGGTACTGCCACAGACCACAGCAAGGGGAAGTGCTCAGTCCACCAAAACCCTCCTATCTTCTGCAGTCATATAATACAACATTTATTTTCTAACAACCCACTTCACTGGAGTTTTATTCTCTTTGGGTGCATTTTTTCTGTCCTGACACACAGAAGCTTGTATTCAGAAAACGTCAGTTTGGGGCTCCATTTAAATGCTTCTGGCCTTTTAACGGCAAGCAACGCATACAAAGTAGTAATCCTGAACCATTTTCCATAAATAACTGGCCTCCACTTATTCACATAAAACTGGTTCATTTCTTAAACGCCTACCGCAATAAAACCATTTTTCCGCTCAGCTTCCGGGGAAAATCAACTACCTTATTGACCATTTCTGACAAGCAAACAGATTAAACTGACCGCATAGAAAACACAACTGAACTTATTTTCCCCTCTATTTTCTCTACTGAAGTAGGTGATCACAGTATTTACATTAAAATACATTTCCTTTTTGATTTACGCTGGTAGTATTCCCCTTGCGTTGTCAACAGATGGAATTATTACGTGGGATATTCAAAAGACCTTCATCTTGGCCAAATCTTGCCTTCACAGAAGTCACTGAATGCTTCAGAACTCAAAGAGTCACAGAAAATAAGCTGGAAGGGACTTGAGAAGGTCACTCACTCAGCCTCTGTCACCAGGCAGGACCACGTTTACCCACCTTGCTCCTTTTGGATGCCTACGTACATGATGTATATAGCACCTCTAGCAGTGAAGATTCAACAGCCTCCAGAGGCGGTTTATGTACCATTGGAGATTTTTCCTTCCATGTAATCTGAATTTCCCCTGCCATGTGTGGTCCACTCTATTTTTCTTATCTCCAGTGGGATGGTGAACAGCTTCCTGTTCACCTTCACCTGTGAAGGTGAATGACCTTCCACTCTGCAGAAAGCTTTTACATGTTTGAAGGCTTACCGCTTAGTCTTCTCTAAGACAAATTCCTACTCTCTTCCCTGCTTTAAACAGCCTTGTATGATCTTTGTGCACTAATGAACAGATGCTACTCAGCACTCTAGAAATGGCTTCTTGCTTCTTCCTCTCACTCTCCATAAAGCATCCTGTGTTAAAGCTCTCTCGTTAAAAGGTAGAATGGAAATGCTAAACACACTCTAGATTCACAGATCTATTAATGAGCACTGTTATGATGATCTGTTTTCATCTTCTGCCACTGGCAAGTTTCACCGTGACTTTGCACATTGCAAAGAGCATGGCCTTAGAAAAAGAGCCTGACCACGTTACGTCAATATTGGCAGTCTCCTCTCGTGTGGGCCCTGGCCCTGCGTGGACCAAGGTTTTGGTGAAGCCCTCTGTGCTGTGTCAAATCGAGTCTCTGTTATTCTTACCCAAGATACAGGAAGAGTGCATGAAGGGTCCGTCACTGGAATACAGACCATATGTGCCCAAGTAAGGAGAAACGACTTTCTGGATCAGGGATTCCAGTTTCAAATAATCTTCGGTCACACCTTTCGATTCATGAACCCCCTGAAAGAGAGAAAATACCCAAGATGACCACTGTCCCCTCCAGTCACAAGCTTTCCCTGCTCACCAGGGCAAGCAAAGAGGCAGCAAGCATTTTCACTAAGTTATACAGCAAAGGTGCACCATGACGCGATACTGGTTTGTTCCTACAGCTGATTCCTCTTACTGTAAAGCCAAGAGATGTGAGTCGAACCGGAGAGACTCACCATACAGGCACTGCACAAATGCTCAGAAAGAGGCAGTAGCTACTTCCAGGACATTTAAATCCAGAAAGGTGCATCCTGCATAGTGCAAAGGCAGTGAGGGAGGATGGAGGATGCGGTCTATGAAGATGAATTAAAAACAACCCTGCACTTTCTGTTACTGCAATCTTACGCTGACTTCCTGAACGAACTAGCACTGAGTGCTGCACCAGCGGCTGGTACCACAGGGTGTCACTGCCATCTAAGCAATACCAACAGGGTTAAGAAAAAGGTGAAACTTGAGACTCTCAGAAATATTTCTTCCAGGATATTTGCAACAAGAAATATTTATAGTGAAGAGGTTTGTATCCCTTTCCTCACCCCCTCCCTGGCACTTGCCATTATCCAGGAAAAAGTCACATTATAACTAGCATGGTAAGATTCACCCACAGCCAAAATCTTTTGCCCTTAGCTGTTAACTCTGCACTTTCACCCACAAATGGGCTTATAAGGCCCCAGAGGTGACAGGAAAACCCTGTGGAGCTGTAGTCTCCCTTCCGCTTACAGCTACAGCGTGCATGCTCCTGCGTTGTCTGAGCAGAGCCCTGTATACTCATGTGTGTAGGACTCCTCTTTGTGTAGGACTCCTCTTGCAACTTGTCCTGGTTTCAGCTGGGTTAGAGTTACTTTTCTTCCTAGTAGCTGGCATAGTGCTGTGTTTTGGATTTAGTATGAGAAGAATGCTGATAACACACTGATGTTTTAGTTGTTGCTAAGTAGTGCTTAGGCTAGTCAAGGACCTTCTTTTTCAGCTTCCCATGCTCTGCCAGGTGCACAAGAAGTTGGGAGGGGGCACAGCCCAAGATAGTTGATCCAAATCGACCAAAGGGCTATTCCATACCATATGACGTCATGCTCAGTATATAAACCGAGGGGAGTTAGCTGGGGGGCAGCGATCGCTGCTCGGGGACTGGCTGGGTGTCGGTCGGCGGGTGGTGAGCGGTTGCATCACTTGTTTTCTTTTCCCTGGGTTTTGTTTGTCTCTCTCGTTCTCCTTTTCATTACAATTATTATTATTATTATTATCATTATTATTATTATTACTATTATTATTATTATTATTATTTTATTTCAATTATTAAACTGTTCTTATCTCAACCCGTGGGTTTTCTTACTCTTGCCCTTCCGATTCTCTCCCCCATCCCACCGGGGAGGGGGAGGGTGAGCGAGCGGCTGCGTGGTGCTTAGTTGCCGACTGGGGCTAAACCACGACACAACTCAAAGTAAATTCACATTTTAGTGTGTTGCTATGTGGCCGTATGTTTGACATATCTTGTTGCAGAATTAAGATCCCAAATGTCATACTCAGCAAGAAGTTCGCTTGAATTTAGCAGAATTCCAGATTTCATAATATGCCCCTGAACTATTGTAAAAAGAAACACCTTGGGATGAAAGCCTCCAGAGAGCAATATGCAGATCAAATGAGTAAAACTGCAACACTTCCTTCAGCATGTGAAAGGATCCTGATGTTCAGGATGTATTCGCTGCTCAGTATGATTCACCAACCAGTGTCTACGGGTGACTATCAGCCTGTGACTTGTTTGTGAATGGCTTACTTCACCCTCTTGGCTGCTGCACTGCCTGAATGCTGCCTGGCGTTACTTGATAAAAGTTTATGAATGGAAAATAAATAATGGCCAGCAGAGACTGGGTAGAATTTGGATTCCAATTCAGCAGGTTTTAAATAATGAGTAACAATCTTTGGAGATGTTCTATGTCCTGTAAAACTTTGGGAGAGTCACAAATACAAATATGAATGCAAGGGCATATGCAGTGAATCTGAAAGCTTGCAAACACCAAAGTAACAGCAGAATGAGCCCACAGATATTCAACCAATTAAAACCAGACAAAAATAACACAGGAATAATTCAGAAGACTTAGCGAAGGTGCACGTATTATGTCAAAGTCATTGTTGGCCTGTATCAGAGAAAATGTTTCAAATAACGGGAAGAAGGGTCTCAATTTTTATCATGTTGAGATTTGCTCTAGGGTTTCCCTCCTGCCTTGCTGGGATTTAGCCAAGGTCTTCTCAGCCCTCAGAAGGGCAACATACCTGCTATCTTACTACATATTCAGGATCGCATCAAGCTCATAACCCCCTGGCAAAGGCCAGCACGTTAGGCCGTCCGCTCCAGGCTCCCACTCCAATTACCTCTGGAACCAGTCTCCTAAATGGGATATATAATACTAGTGGAAAAAGCCAGTGATATTTAGCATTGCACATGCCCAGACTTTGTGGTAACGCTTTATTTACTTTTCTGTCATTTAAATATTTTTGTTACTTGTGAAAGAGGGTAGCTGAATACCAACTGTGGAGAATGAAACCCAGTAATTCACTAGCGCCATGCTGCCCACAAAATAACTCTTACCACTAGCAGAACTGCAACACTGTGTGAGTGATAGAAGTGTCCTCGTCCAGTGGCATCTTAACGCTGTCTGATTTCCTATCAGCCTTACGTGCCTGAAAAGCTCTTTTGGTTTCCCCCTTGGCTGTGAATTGTCTTTCTGCTATACACTCCTCCTTCCCTGATGAACACCTCAAAAGCCCAGGCTGTATTCTGTCTGCATTGACTGCTGCTCTGGCAGGGATACAAGGAGGCTTCCAGCAGCTCTCTTGGGTTGGGGTAGGCTCCTGGGGTGAGCAGAGAGGGTGGAGACTGAACCCCCAAACTCCAGCTGCTGCGACACCCCTCCATCACGGGGCCAGGGAGCAGCTGTGCTGGGGCATGGATTTGCCTTGTCCCTGCCACCGCTGCCCTGCAGCTGCTGTGCCTGGAGAGCCCACTGGCTCACTGCTCCCAAGAAACACTCTCTTCTCTCAAAATCCCAACTCCCTAACCACTTGCATCACCTTCTTCAGTCTTGCCCTCAACCTTCATTCCTGCTCTCCGAAGAGTGGTGCTAATCTCCACCCCCCTTTTCACTTCAGCCTCTTTTAGTTCCCACCTTTGAAGTGAAGAGGCCACAAAATACCACCTTTACAGTGTAAAACCACCCTTATTAACACAGCCTGCCATTAGTCCTATTCCTCAGTTCTGCGATCATCCATGGGATGCTTTTCAAAACATACTGAAAAGTCACAAAGCATCTGGCATCCGCTAGAGCCGTGGTGACTTCTCTTCTGCTCTGCACCTTGGCACAAACGTGCCGCATCCACCTGCAACATCCTTCCTGCCTTAGCCATTGTTCCCGGTCTTCCTGCAGGCGCCTGATGAGGCAGTTCCATGAAACCATTTTCTCGGTGTGGAGCTTCATTTTCTCGGAGAGCAGGAGTGTAACAGGCTGCAGACCGTGTCCTGAACTTGTAAAAGAGCGCTTTTCCTGCATTTCCTTCTGCTGTGTTATTCAACGACAAACATCCTCTGGGCCTCTATTTAACCAAATACAAGTACATCCCAATATTCAGCAAGGACTATCTCAGCTTTCTAAACCCAAACTTCCCACATGACCTGAACGACACCATCACTTATTTACGAATTACCCCAGCCCCAGTGGCCCAGAGGAGTGTCTGCAGGCTCAGAGCAAGCTGGGGCCACCTCCACCTGGCTGCAGCCCCTGCCCAGGGGCAGAGCGGCACCGCGCTGCAGTCACTGCATGCTGCTCACAAAGCCAAATGTCCCCTGACCCAGAGCCAGCTGGTCCTTGCTGTGTCAACATGACACGGCTGGGAAGTGTCCTGACCCCAGGGTCCGGGCTGTAGGCTGCCAAAGGTTGGGTCGTGGGGTGTGAGGCAGCCCCTGCTCCTCTTCATGGGCTTTTAAAATCATGGCCCGGGAGGGAGGTAGCTGCAGGTTCATACCTCACCCCACAACGGGTTAGCTGAGATATACCAAAGGTAGTAATAGGGACAGGGGTGCCCCACAACCCTTGTCTGAGAAAGTGGGGCTTTCCAATTCTGCGATTCTTCCAATTTCGCTTCTTTAGTGAACCCAGGCATGGCTGGTGCTGCAGCTGGTGCAGCTGAAGGGCACCCAGAGGGGAACGTGCTGTGGCACCGGCACCTCTGAGCCAGCCAGGAGCGGGGCGCGGGGAACAGCAAGCCCACAGCAACAGGGGCTGCGGCAGCCAGCAGATCCCATGGCCCCGGGGGGGCTTGCAGTGTCCCTGCTGTT
The DNA here is from genome assembly GCA_013401315.1 of Balaeniceps rex. Classification (NCBI taxonomy): domain Eukaryota; kingdom Metazoa; phylum Chordata; class Aves; order Pelecaniformes; family Balaenicipitidae; genus Balaeniceps; species Balaeniceps rex. The sequence goes on from VYZW01023170.1 coordinate 10,981, forward strand.
ACTGCCTCACTGATATCAGTATCCAGCACAGCTGGGTTAGAGAAGGGGTCTGAAACGGTAACTGACCTGCCAAGTCTTGTTACCACAGCAGTGTGCAAACCTTACTTCAGAGGGTACTGTAATTCGGCACTGTATGGGGCTGAGGGGGGCAAGGAGCTTCAGGGAGAAAGATGGACACCTCCTAAAGCAGGTCAGCTTTAGCAGGCCAGGGGAAGCTTCTGTTTTGCTTTAGCTGCCAGCCCCAGGGGTGCATTTAAACTCTTTTCTCCACTGGAGGTTTCCACCATTGTGCCACATGCAAAATCACTTGTTTGTGTCAGAGCTTCTAATGCAGTGGGAAGGCACTTCTGGTGGAAGTATAGGATGGAGCAAAGTATGGTTATAAAGGCTTCCTATATCTGTATGTAAATACAGATAGGTAGATATACCTGTATAGACATCTATACATCTACCTACACGGATATCTATACATACTTAAAGATACATGAGGTCCTCTTTAGACCCTTTTCCAAATTTGTTAAGTGACTGTGCTTATAAAGGCAAAATTAGCTTTAGAGAAAGCCAACTTGGGATTGTTATCCACATCACAATAGTTTCTGAAAAACTGATGGCAGGACTTAAAAGTCACCAATAAAATAATTTTAAGAAGTATTTTCCTGTTATTTTGGCAACTCATGGTTCTTCTTGTACTGACTGCTTGATGCCTTACTAGTTTGGTATGTCACTATATAGCAATAAAGCAGAAGTCAGATCTAGCAGGCTGGCTGTTTAGCTTGCAGGAAGCTGTATCATAATGTGGAGGAAAAAAGAAAACTTGGAGCATTATCAGTAAAACAGAGACTCTACCCTTATCTTTAATGCAATATTTACTCTGCAGACATGCAAAAACTTACTTTAAAAGATAACCGTGACTTTTCATGAACCCAATTTCATTTTAGCAGGAAAGCTTCATGCTTCTCTGCAAGCGTTAGATGTATCTATTAAATTTCTTTCAAAGGCCTTGCCTGACCTATTTATTTCTCAGTTGAGGGCCAAAATAGCTCAATATCAAATAGCTGCAAGTACCTTAGTACTTCTGGAAGAGGGTGGCTGCTGGATCAAATCCTGATCTCGGTCACACTGTTTTGAAATGCAACAAGAGTCACCTCGTTATCTTTGGAAGGATTATAATGTAATATTATGACAAGAGTCTGCCCTACTTTCAAGGAATGGATAATGGGGATTTGAGTCCTGAATAGGTGAATACCATTGCAAATGGCAAAGGTCTATACTCAGCATCAAGAAGGGAGACATGCATTTCTGCATGTAGCACAGTATCAAAGTCCCTTACTTCATTAACTTGTAATTAAATCATATGGAAACAAAGAATTGTATGTAGTAGTTTGTAAGCATTGAAAGGCCCCTATGCACTACTATTTTTGATATGTAGATCCGCAAGCACTCCCAGAAGGGCCATATACCCTAAAGATGACAGGTTATTGAGGTAGCTGCTTATGAAGTGACTGCCCTGTCTGCTCAGCTGCGGCACCAGCCACGTGCATGCTCCCCGTTGCTGCGCTTGAGTCTGTTGCTGGAACAACAATTCCTTGTGTTTGGGAACAAAACCCAGTGAGTCAAAACTGTAAGTCATTCCAGCGAGAACAGACACACGGAACCGCTGAGGCTTCCATCCCTGTTAATTTAGTAAGTTAACCACAAACTCCTGCTGAGTTTTTAAAGGACACAAGGGCTTTATTTGAAAGCATAGGGGAAAAAATAAATTCATCTTTTGGCACTGATAATAAACAGATACATTCAGAAGGATAGCGGGGGGTTTAGTAACCCCACGTAAGGCCAGAGCCTCCTTTTTCAATACACAGGACTTCTCTAAGCCTCAAAGTGGCCCTAAAGTGGATGCCACTCCAGGCAAGCATCTAAGGACTTGAAGAGTCCTCCTCAAACACAACCTTAAAACCTGCCTAAGGCTAAGGTTTATAGATGTAACCTTTTGCATGCTGTACAACAAAGATGGATTGCTTTGAAGATTTTCTTAATGAACATATGTTTTAACAAAAAATACTATTAAGCCATTATAAACATTGTATCTAAGTGTAGGCTATGTCACTTGCAAAGTTGCCAGAAACCTAATCCCTATTTCCGTAACATTCACCACAATTTTTCTTGCCAAAAAAAGTATTAAGTGTCCTTGCTTTATTTCACCATGGCAATGGAATCACCACAATCACAACTCTTTATTTCCGTATCCTATTATATTCATTTTTAACACCCTGCTCTTTTCTTCATAGGCAGTGAACAGTGATAGTAGCATGCAGGCAGGTAGACCTGCCATCGACCCAACTCGGTGTAAGATGCAAGCCTGCCTGCAGCCTTTGCCCCTGTGCAACCAGGCAGTCGTTGCTGCATACTCCCCGAGGTTCCAGCTCTGTCTTTCTACTCATCACCATAACTGAAATCCTTTAATTTTTTGGTAAAAAAAAGACACCTAAAATAGAACGGGATAGTATCAGCGCTTCCAAACAAATGCTCTTGAAATGACCATAAGCCCCGCTGCGCCAAGCCCAGCCCATCGGGGAGGCGTTCAGGCTGTGAGTTGCAAAGGAGCCCAGAAATTAATCATCTGCCTCCCACCACTTTTCACCTGGTGTGGTGTTAGCTACTTCACTTCCTCAGGCTCTGGTAAAAAACCCAGACATGAAGCAATCCCCAAAGACGGTCACAGCCATGAAAAACTATTTAGGCTGCTGATGGTCCGGTATGTCTCATTAGACAGCCTGGCTAAATTAGGATGCAGAGTTTTAGGCTTCCCATGCTCCTGTGAGCAGATGTAGGACATCTTACGGAAAAGACCTGGCTTGTGAAACCCTGGCATGTGGCAGAAAGGCAGCTGGTTTTGTGTATTGTTTGCTGCTTACGCCTCTTGCTTCTCACCCCCAAAACTGGATGTGAAGCTGCACATCTCCTTTTTACCTGTATTAGGGAGCAAAGAGGTGGCAAAACCTCACTGTTTCGGTGGCAAAAACTGGTGGCAAATCCCCACCGTTAATAGCCTGCCCAGGTAGACCAATAATGAAATACAGCCTTAGGAGCAGAGACTGCTCATGGGCCACAGAGCAGGCTGCATCAGTTTCTGCCCCATCGCTCTCTGAATTACAGCCCGCTCACAAGTGCTTGCTAGCACAGCACTAAGCAGAACAAAGATGCAGTTTTCTTCTCAAGTACTCCTGGCGGGCAGAGCAGCCACCAGCAGAAGAATGGTATGTTCACCACTTCCTCCAGCTGTCTTGAAATCTTGGGAATTGGTGGGTTACATTGACTGAAAAATGATTTACCCTAAAAATCCTGCGATGCATCGCCCTCTTAACGGCAGGAGAGGCACCAGACCAGAGAACTGAGCACATAAATCACAACAGTTGGAGACAAAAGAGCTACAGCTAAAGCTGTCACGTCCCCTGGCTATCAGGCACCCCCGAAGGGGATGTCTCATGCATGCCAAGAGGCTAGAAGTAAACACAGCTGCTGGCTGTTCTTTTTGCTACCTACTTCTCCTGGCTGCTTTTCGCTGATGCTTGGCTCATGTTATTGCACTTACAGTGTCTTAGCTGGATCTCCACGTGGCCATCACTCTCTCATGCCTGACTCCTTTAGTTTTAACCCTTTGCTTTGTCCCCTTGACATCTGCTGTTTCATAATACCCCACATCCATCCTGACCTCCTCTTTGAGGCACTGGGCAAGCCCCTGTCATCTGCTGAGCTCCTCTGCCACATGAGCCTCCCTGTACCCATCTTTACCACAGGCTGCTTCAGTGCTGGACAACTGCAGGTTGCCCCAGGTTAACTCCTCACTCATCTGTGTCTGAAAATAATCATAAGCCACTATTAAACACCAAACTGGTTTTAACTCACCAGCAGTAACTTAGTGTTTTGCTGAGTACTTATAAAAGGTCCTTTACAGTTTCTAGTTCTGACTGATAGCACCCACCACTAGTAATACCCAGAAATGGTGGTCTCACTCAGCTGCTTTTCACTTCCCTCTTTAGTACAGAGCATTACAGGACAATTTACCCAATAAATTATACATGAAAAAGATTATCTCCAGGGTCTAACTGTACCCTAACAACTGGACATAATGGCGGGAACTACTTCACCCCCACCCGCAACTGTAGATATGCTGAAGTATACACTGGTCATGGATTAAATGATGTAGCACTCAACTTTAGCTTTAATGTTTCAGCTGATCAGCATGTTTGCATGAGTAAGTACTGGTGTAGAAGACTGCCTCCTATTTCAATTGACAAACTGATGGATAGCTTTTAAATGAAAAATAAAATAGAACAAAATAGAATAAAATTTAAAAAATAACAATAAAATTAAAATAAAACCTGTCTTCCCCCAGGTCAGGGTGGGCAAAGCAAGCAGGCCTTCTGGAGCCAAGGCCAGCACCCTGCCAGGAGCGGACATGGCACCGAGGGAGGCACAGCACGTCTTGATGCTTGACATGGGAGCAGCTCTACCACAGGGGGCACCAAGCAGGAACAGCCGCGAGCCAGATCTGGGGTTACCAACTTCTGGACTCAAGAAAGAAAGGAATAGAAGCCAGACTTCTGGATGATTTAATGAAGTCATTTCAGCAATCATTACTCTTGGTGACTTGATGACTCAGAAGAGCGAAGTCCTCTGCCCATGGGACAGGAAGCAGCCGTATATGGCTCAGCTCATGGCCAAATAACACACCCTGAACCTCAGCCTGCTGGGGCGTCCTTAACAGCTGGCCTCCACCCTGGCCTACCCACAAAAACCCATGACCCACTGCTGAAGCAGTCCTGACGTGGTGCTACATGAAACGAAACGTGCTGCAGGAAGCATTGACAGGGTCAAGTCCAAATGCAAAGTGAGGTCCTGGCCTCATGTACTGCCCTGTCTTAACCACACAGGAAAACAGCTAAAGAAATGTAACTATTTTCTGCTTAAAAGCAGCTGATTCTTTGGAGGAAAGAAAAACACATTAAGAAATGCGTTTCTTTCTTTAACTGGCAATAGGTCAGATCAATATGACTGAGAGAAACACACATGCAGTGGTGATAATCCGGCAAATGCTGGGTAATAATAGTTGCCCAACTACTCCAAGGGAAAACTGAAATTAAAAGTCACAAGACATACCGCAAGGCAGACACAGAATAATATCTGTAGTGAAAACACACATTACTCAGCCAACACTGCTAGTAGAGAATTGATAAGGGTGTGCAGACTGCAGTGCACACCCTGCTGACCACATGAACGGCAAGATCTGCTCCTTATTTTAGTCAAAGAGATAGCAGCAGCCTTGCTTTGAAGAGATTTGGAAACCAGTGCCCTTACAGGCTATGACTACTTGTTATCCCACATTGGCGCATGTAACACCTTTCATTGCATCATATCTAACCTTCTAAAACTTGAGCAACACAGAGCAACCCGGTCTCAAGGCAGGCATGAAATCACTGTGAGGAGGAACTGGGGAGAAATGGGCAACCGGTCCTTGCCACGTGCACCACTGGCAGCACAGCACGTGCTCCCAGCTATGTCATGGGTCACATTCTGGACTGAGGTCTGCATCCCTCCATCTTACTTTGAATAGACACATGCACATCCTTAATATCATCTAATACCTAATTATCTCATTTTTACTGATCTTACAATGCTCACACACAAACCTATGGCAGCAAAGTTACGTTTTGGATTACTTGGTTGAGAAGAGCTTTCAGGAGTGGTCCCCAGATGCGTAGAATTTTTGTTTTCTCTACAGCACTGTGGCATTTTCATTGACCAAGCCCACCCAGCCTCATGCTTTGGAGGAGACCACAGCTGTTCAGAGCTGCTGCTCTTACTGCACTGCAGAGCATCATCACAGGAGCTTTCTGCTCACATTTCTTCCATCTTCAGCTGACTTGCACAACAGTCTACTGAAAAACTCAAAGATCTTGCTCTTATATCCCCTGCAGCAACTGCCTGGGTTCCAATACAAAACCAGGAAGCCCAAGTAGATGGATACATTGGGATTGCTCACCCCCAACTGCCCACCTTGTTCCCTGGGAGTCAGCCCTGGAGAGTGAATCCCTCAGTATTATACAAATGGAATTACATCTGTGGAGCAGCATCTGGCCTCCATTTACACATGGAGTAAATGCAGACTCATGAGTAAACTCATGGAGGTATCAGATGTGGTAACGGATTCTTCTCAGCCTTTGCACTCTTGACACCAAGGGTAACACAGTGCATAGAATCAGCCGTACAGCGTCAGACCAAAAGTTAACTAAATTCATCATTTTCTTGCTAACAGCATAGTAGGAGAAGTGCATGGAAAAAAAAAAGAGGAAATAGGGCACGCTCAGTGTGGGCTTTCTTGTAGAATATGTTGGTGCTTCTGGCAAATAGCGATGTAAAAACTTGCTGCATGGGACTTTGCAGTAGCCTTTAAGCATAAACAATCTGTGCTAGAAATTATTTAACCAACAAGATGAAGATGGTCAATAATTGATAGAATAACTAGTTTCCAGAAATAAAGAACCAGCCTAACTACTGAATCCTCTGAACAAGGGAGAGGATGGATTTCTTTGGTACTTTCACTAAGTGCTTTCCTCGTGTAGTTGCAGCTTTCCTATTTATGAGGTGAGCGAGTGCAATGCTGAACTCTTCTGCTGTCCAATAGAGAAGGACCAGACTGTTGGCAACAGTTACTCAGCTTAACTCTGAACATTAATTGAATTTAGTGGAACGACACTGAGTGATGTCAGCTGGTGGTCCAGCCCAAGCCAGAAAGGGTGAAAACAGGGTGAAAACATAAGACATGGAGAGAGTGATTAATTTTTCCACTTATATTGATGAAATCCTGATGTTCACAGAATCACAGTATGGCTGAGGTTGGCAGGGGTCTCCGGAGTCATCTGGTCCGACCCCTCTGCTCAAGCAGGGCCACCTACAGCCTGTTGCCCAGGACCATGTCCAGATGGCTTCTGAATGTCTCCAAGGAGGGAGACTCTACCACCTCTCTGGGCAACTTGTGCCAGTGCTCGGTCACACTCACAGTAGAACAGTGTTTCCTTATGTTCAGAGGGACCCTCCTGTGTTTCAGTTCGTGCCTATTGCTTCTGGTTCTGTCACTGAGCACCACTGAGAAGAGCTTGGCTTCATCTTCTTTACATTCCCCCTTCAGGTGTTTACAAACATTGATAAGATCCCCCTGAGCCTTCTTTTCTCCAGGCTGAACAGTCCCAGCTCGCTCAGACTTCCCTCACATGAGAGAGGCTCCTGTCCCTTTATCACATTCATGGCCCTTTGTTGGACTCTCTCCAGTATGTCCATGTCTCTCTTGCACTGAGGACCCCAGAACTGGACACAGCACTCCAGGTGTGGCCTCATGAGTGCTGAGTAGAGGGGAAAGATCACCTCCCTCGACCTGCTGACAATACTTTGGCTAATGCAGCCCAGGATACCATCAGCCGCCTTTGCAGCAAGGGCACATTGCTGGCTCATGTTCTTCTACTAGCTTCAACGGGGCTCAGCATTTCTGGAGGACTCTCCATGCGAGAGCTTCAAGCCCCATAAAAATGTTGAGTTAAACGCTGGGAGCTCACTTAGAGGGACTACAAGATCAGTTGATCCGTTTTGAAGAGAGATCTGGGCAAAAAGAAATGCCCTGCATCAAACTAACTGGGAGCAGAAAGGGGTCAAGGACAGGGAGTTTAATCTTCCTCCTCCTGCTTCTAGCCCACTTGTCTGTGTTTGCCAGGATAGAAAATTTCAGGTACTTCCTCCTGGGTTTCCCTGATGACTCATGCCACTTTCATCCCAAGCAGACAACTCAGACATTTTTTAGCCTTCAGGAAACAGACTCAAACCAGGATCGAAACTGCTTCAAGCAGGGACTAAATTTTGCTTTGTCCAAGCCTGTGTTGACTAAGCCGAACCTGATCCACTTAAACTATGTGTGCCCTCTTCCCCATGGGGGTTTCTCTGCAGCAGTCCAAAGGCAGACTGAGAAAACGTGCCTGGGCTGGGGGGAAATGGAGGCCACACCTTTGCAGACTGGAACAAGCTGGAAGAAAGCAGTTTCCCCACCTGGAGGGATATCTCAGCCTGGTGGAGGTGGCTAAGAATTCATAATGGACTCATTTTCAGCAAACCCCTAAGACTATGCTATGTGTGTTCGCAAACAGGCATACCTCATGGCGGAAGGAAACGTGAAAAGTAGGACTTGTACATCAAATTCTCAATTGCTTTAAGTCAGAATAAACCTTGTTAGGTTAATAAATTTATACCGGTTTACAACCACGGGAGGCCATGCCCTGTGCATTACATGTCCATTCCTAGGCACCGGTATCCTTTTTGCATGTGTTGGGCAGATGCAGCTGCACAATTCATGGTTGTAACGTTACAAGCCCTCAGTAGTGTTGCCTCACATTATTTTTTCCTCTCTTCATTTTATCCTAAGCCACTGGCATCCTGGTAAAGCCTAAAATATTTGAAGGGTTAAATCATGTCTTGTCTCATCTCTGCCTCTTGCTTTTCTCATAGCAACAGCATTCACGGGAGGGAGAGGCAGAGAGGCTTGCCATTGCCGTATTGACAGAAGTCAGCGCTTCAGATCCCTGTGACTGCCTCAGAAATAAAGATCTTGTCATATTCACTTTAATCTCCAGCAAGTGCCAAGTTACGTCGATGTCAGTATGAGAAGCTGCTCTGTCTCTCTCTTCCTTTCGTTGGTGGCACTGAGACACAGACCAAAGATAAGGAAGACAAAACACCAGACACGGTTTGTGTTAGGCTGGTGAGAGTTTTTCAAATGGCTTGGCTGCAGAAGGATAGGATTTTTCTTTCCAGAAAGGATCAAACACTAAGAACAGGCTAGTCTTCCCCTGACCCACAGAAATCCAATGTATTATTTTTCTTTATACTGTTATTAAACATTTTATATGAGACTGCAAAAGACAAAGCAGAAGATGAGGACTGAAGATAAGCAAAAGATATGAAATGATTAGAAGTAAGGAAGTTACTCTGAGGCTTTAAATACAGTGCTTAGGATCCTGCAGAAGCTGAACAGCCAGTTTGCTAATACAGATCCACCAAAAATAATGGTATGCATTTCTGCCTTTCATAGTTTTAAGGTTAGAGGTTGTCTGATTCTCGGCTAAGTGACTCCCCTGGGCACAGACAAGAGCTGCAATCATCTCAGTCAAATAACCTGATGAGACTTTGAAACAACTCACCAAATGAGTCTGTGCATAGGTGGGTGTCTCCGAAGAGCTGTTTATGGAATAAATTTCAGCTGGAGTAAGTTTATCTGCATTTACAAATGCTTTGGCGCTGCCACATTACAGTCACGGGCAAACACACACATGCACGGCAGCGCATGTGCAGCCCCATGCAGAGATCACCCTGCGAGTGACCAAATAATTAGATGGGATGTTTAATGTCCAAGAGAATAAAGCTTCTCATTTCTTTTCAGGCTCCCTCCTGAAGTTCTTGCTGATCTATACACATTAAGCTCATCTAACCTTGCTGGGGAATTGATGACTTAACTCTGAGCATTCAAGTCTTTTACCTAGTCTCGGCTCTGAGTGTTTTCTCATTTAACATTTATTACAAGAAAATCCATCTTGCATTTATTTTCAGGTGGGTACTCAAACATAAAAAAGGATGGCAGAGCCCTCCCTCAGTGCACCCAGGCTCTTTTGAAGAGACATCCAAGAAACCCTTTTGAAGAGCTGCAAACATTAACTTGACTGCTGTTACCTACTTGTGAGGATTTCTGATACTGCCTTTCACAGCCACACTCCCCTTTTAAATCATTAATGCACATTCCTCAGCACCCTCCCTGCTGCTTCATCCTTTGCAGGTGACTGAATCTACTCCATGAATTTTCTTCTTTTCTGAAATACACTTGAATAGACTGAGCAAACATCAGCTGTGCCTTCTGGATTTTTTAAATTTTTGCTATTTCCGGTAGTGACACAATTTTCACCACCACCAACTCACCCCTGTGAGCCAGAAAGCAGCAGATCGTCTCCAGATCACCCATCTACCTTGGCTTAAGGTGCGTGGTTCAGTCACCACCCACGGGCAGCTGCCTGCTCACGCAACCAGCCACTCAGGACAGCTGCCTGCCCTCAGCCTGATGCTTGTGCAGGCAGGGAACAACCCACCAGTACAACTGGGAACCGAGCAGTGTGCTCCTGAGTGAGTGCTTTGTGGTTGTTCTCTTGCACAAGGAGGTCGAGCTTCCATCAATCCCAGAACACGTAAGTTTTGGAGCCCAGGTGCCCAGCAGCCTGGGCCTGCGGGAGCCCTCCTGGCTCGCAGCAAAAGCTTTTGCTGAAAGCAACACATTCCTACAGAACGATTCCACTTCAGTAGAAAAGTCTTTGCCAATTCAAAACACTTGGAAAGTAACTGACTGGACCTAGAGCAGGAACCCTCTCTCAGCAACCCAGTGTATAGAGGATAAAAAGGACACAAAATCTGAGTTTACGGCCAGAGAGCACTGAGCAGCGTACTCCCCAAATACAAACAGTACACAGAGTAGGGATGTGATCGTATGAGTGGCTCAAAGGGCTGACCTTCCATCCTTCGTCCCATCACCCATCAGGGACATGCACGCTGGCAACTCCACGCTCTGCCAAAATTCAGCAGCATTCAGCAATTCTTGCAACAACTGTGGTAGATCTACATGTCATGGAAACCTGTGTGGTCGAAACCAACAGACAGCCTGACCTACCTCTTGTAGATACGACCCTACTACTGAAACGAAAGTTTTTTTTTTTCCTTTTTCTTTTTCCAAAGCTGACTGATGCTTTAACTTAATTTGCATAATATCACACAGCCACCTCCATGGAGCAAGCCTTCTCCTCGTTTCTGTTTTAAATGTTAACAACACTGCTAAACATAAATCCTTACTTCAGAACTTTTCAGACAAAACTACTGCCCAATTCCTCCCCTACTATACATGGGTTTTAGCAGAGCTGCATTAGCTTCATACTGCCTAAACATCTGTCCTCATACGATTCAGACATTTTGATAAACAATGGAAATACCCCACTGCTTCCTCCAAGGCTTTGTTCTCTTCAACTAAACAAGGAAACCACAAGAAAGGCTCGCTGAGTGATACAGGAGGAATGAGGGATGTGTTTTTTTTCTTGGAGCCCAACAGGCAACCTACAACAAGAAGACAAGAAGGGCCACATTGCCCTTAGTCTCTAGAGGACATCCAGACCACTAAGGCCAACGATGTATTATTTGTCATAAAATTTGTCATACTTCTAGTATGTTTGTTTCCTTGTTTCCTTCTGTTCCCCATTTGTCTGTCTAGATACATCCACCATCTCTTGCATCAGGCTGCACAATCTTTAGCGCAGAGACCACATTTTCATTGTGTTTATACAGTGCCCAGTGAGTGAAGGCTCTTGTCTACCCCTGCTAGCAAGAACGAAGGCTTGGAGATATACAGCAGCTGGTAACAGAAGCAGCTGACAGCTCTTAGCTGCTCAAGAAGAAATTTAATTGGTTTTATGCGAGAGCCACTCTGAATACAACAGCTGTATTTTGCAAAATACCTTTCTGACAGATTTCAGCCAGGCTGAACGACGGCTCTTCCTCTTCCCAGCATCTGCTTGATTGCAGCAGGCTTGCTTTTTGCTTTGCATTTGGATCAGAGAGCGCTAAAGCACCATCCCCTGCCTAATGACTTCAAATCGGAGGCCCCTGGATCCATTTTGAAGAGCACACGAGTCGGGAGTGGTCCTCTCCCCTCCCCACGCCCCTGCCTTGCCCCACCACAGCTCCCACCCTGTTTCTGACGGATGGTCGCTTCCCAGCAAAACCGCGCCGCCACGGACAGCCGGTTTGCTCGCAGTAAAGCCATAAGGTACCAGGGACGCTCGGCGCGACCGCCCACGCGCCTGACTCGCAGGCACCACCTGTCACATCGTCACCTTGCGCTGCAGAAGTTTTGCTGCAATCACCCAGTAGCTCACTGGAAAGAGAAGGCTCCCAACAGATAGTGGTTTAAATCAAATAACGTAATCTGAATCCTGCTCTGTCACATGATTAGCTGTTTACCTTTTAATTCCCCATAGTAATTGGGTAGCAGAAAGTTAATGAATTTCACAGTACGTGTCGCATATCACCGTGCCACGTGGTTGTTTCTTCTGCAGCTGCAGCAGAGCTAAGGGTAAGACTGTGAAATTAGTGAGAGAAGACAATTAACCCTGTCCACTCACCATGGGAGAAAGGATGCCTCCGAGAGACCCATTCAATCACTCCCCTATCTTTTGCAGATTGCAACGCACAGCCTTTGTATTTTTTGAAGAAATATGCCACAAAGCAGTTACCCTCTGCACAAGTCCCCATGCCACCAGCCTGGTACACGCTGGCCCCACAAGGTGCTGGCTCTGGCACTAGCACCCACAGACCGGGAGAGGAAAGGCTTGGGGACAGGGCTCAGGAGGCATTGCAGAGCAGGAGTTTCCATACTCTTCACAACTCATTCTCAGCGCACCTTCTGGGGAGAAGGCGGAGGCTAGGACGTTTTATACAATTTGCTTTAATCACCACGTTGGCTTCAATGGAAACACATCTTCCCATAATAACAAAATTCTATAGCATAGACGGAGAAACAGGCAAACACCAAAACCCCAGGAGAAATCACTCCTGATCGAGAGCAAACAGCTGCCAGAGTTGCTTCCAAACAATTCATACAGGAGACAATTCATTTCACTCCTCTCTAATTATAGGGCTCTTTTCCACAAAGTTGCCATTCAAATTGGTGTGGGCAAATAGCTCCGTGCCTGCTGCCAGGGGACAGCCCCCTTCTAGGGTAAGGAGCGCTGGCCATGCCCCCGTCCGTCCCCAAACCACACGGGTAGCTGGCTGCCTGCCAGAGACCACAGCCAGCTCCAGCTCCCACTGCCTACACGGCAAACGGAGCTTCACAGCATCTGCATTTCCACCAGCTGCAGCACGGGTCCCCATAACTCGCTCAGGTCACAGCTGCCTCCGAGAGGACTCAGCAGTTCAGGCATCGCTGAGAGATGCTCATCAGTCACAATCACCTAATGGGCCCGCGGCGCAGGCAGCTCCCCCCGTTGTGTGTCCTGGCACTCTGCAACCAGCTGCTACTGGGTCTCGACCCGATTTATGGGCATAATTGAAGACAGGAGGGGGAAACTGAGATCAGAGAAAGACCTGCCTGCAAGGACAAGCTTCCAGCTGTCCTCCATGTGACTAACATGCTGCCAGCTACTTCCCTCTCTGCCTTCCTCCCTTCCGCCCTGTGGGAAAATAAGATGGGGTCAGGGGAGGAAAAGAGTCAGAAGGCAACATATGAGAAGGTAAAAGGTGACGAAGCAGCCAGCAAGATGATGGGAGAAGCTGTGCCACCAGCAAGCACCAGTGTTCAAAATCCAGCGAGCCCTGTGCAGCCCCATGTCTGCTACAGGAAAGCCTCGAGGAGCGGAAGAACGGGCACACGGGCTGCCTCTGAAATCTCCTGGCAGAAGGCTACTCTGCTAGCCCTGTGCTCAGCCAGAAAGCTTTAGGCAGTGAGAAGGCAGGGGGACGGTGGTGCCTGCGCAGGGGACTACCCAAGCCACTCCGCACCCAGCTGCAGCTCAGGACAGACCTGACTGGAAACAGATGTTGACTCATCTCCAAAAACCATGGGAAAACCCACATATGCCATGCTACGAAACAACCCTGCACAGTCCTTCTGTTGGAAATGTGACTTCTGCCATTCTTCTCGTGAGCAGGGCCAGATGAATCCCAGCAGGGCAGAACAGGAGGTGCTGCACCAGCAACCTCAAACACAGCATTGGCTGACCTTGCTACCTGCATGGACACAACTCGGTCATGGGGAGCAAATGGTCTTCCCCTTTTGTGCCGCTGCCACTACTGCCGTAGCTGGTAGATACCACCCACGGTGCTGGTGGCACTGGGGATGGTTCTCAGGTCTGTGGTCAGCCATAACAGCCAAGAAGTGAGTGCCACTTCTTGGGGACACCCCTTGTAGTGCCCTGGGCAATTCAACAGCCGCAATTCCCTGATGGCCTTGTCTACCTGGGGACACTCAGGAAAATGAAATTATATTCACTAAATTAAGAACAGAAAGCTGTTTAGATAAATTGTGCTTAGGCTTCTGATGTAGAATTGAAGTGTCATTAATTTAACTCGCCTCCCTTCCTACCCCTTTAATTCTCAGAATGAGTGTCCATACAGAGTTTTAATGAGGTTTAATTAATCTTTAAAAGGTAGCTTAGATTAACTTTCTTATGTTCCCCCTGTAGACAACCCATGAATTACAGTATTAAAGCACCCTGCCTCAAAGGATTCTTGCACCGTGGGAACGTTTCCTGCCCAGGGTTTTTCAATAGTCAAAATTTCTATGCTATCTTTTATGTGTTTTAGTCTACTGGCCCAAATGGGTCCACAAAAGACATTTGTACAAAAATGCAATTAGTTAAAACCTTCTCCCTCTTACTTGATGAAACTACAGGGTCTGCAGGGACATTCTAATTCAAGTTAAGAATGATTTTGCTGATTTAACTCTATTTTGTTAAGGATTAAGGATTTGCCTACCGATGAACTTGTACTGGTTTTAATAGGCCAGTTTCATTAATGGAGGCAAGCTCCAGGAGACAGACATATATTCTAGTAAGGACAACCTGGTTTAGTTGATGTTAAACATGTATCTAACTGACTTGAGCTGAAACAACTCACACTTAGGTTGCACAAGTAAATTACTGTGGGCTAAGGTAGTCTCAGGTGCTGTAGGCAGCAGCTACACAGTAACTCCATGCACACCCACTCTAGCCCCAAGGCAAGCGTTGGGTGATTTGCAGGAGGACGTGTAAGCACTTCTCACCTACCACAGCGCAAGACAGCAAATGGGCAGTAACTGCTTAGCACCTGATGGATGGTAACAGCATAACTCAGGGCAGTCTGGACAACTGCTGTGGCGTTTGACCAACTCCATCTGAAGCCGTACCTCTGGTTAACTAACTGGTATCCTTCACAGAAGTGACATTTTACTTAATGCGAGGTACTCTTAAAATGCACTATGAGCGTACGCCCAAAGGGAGTTTGCACAATGCAAATTGCCTTCTAAAACAATTGTGTTTAATTGGTATGGACAGGGTTGTGGTCATGTTCCCTTCAACACTGCCGTTCTGTTAAGAGGAGGGACAAGATGCACATTTGAATTACTACGCCATGGTGTTCATGAGACAGGTTCATATAGAACAAAGCAAAACAACTACAACATTTTATGCTGCTTTCCTGTTTTTCTGCTGCTTAAGGTTACAGAAGTGGCAACACGTAGTGTTGTCAAATATGTTGAGAGGTAGTTTTGGAGAGTACTCTGTTTCGGAACAAAATCTGTTCTTTTCATATGGCAATGGGCTTCCATTGGCCTTAGTTACAAAGAGGGTCCACATGAGCGCAGATCTTTCAAGGTCCGTGGTGCAGAAACGCTGGCTGCGTTGGAGTTACTACTGAAAAAGCCCCCTGTCAGTCAGGCTTACAGAATGGTTAAGAGCAACCATGCTCACTCCCCCTTATCTCTGCCCCTAGAGAAAACATACTTGTGGTGAGCCGTGAAGTAAGTGCCAGGAAACATAGCTAAAAACATTACAGAGGGAAAATGCCTCTGATGTGGTTTCCCTCCTTCACTAAAAGCCTACAGCTTGTAAATGGAAAACAGATAGCCACCTATCTGTCGGTGTCACTGTCACTGACTCACGTCCTTACCACTCACACCAAGGTCCCCAGCTATGGCAGGGGAAACGCTCTTGACCGACATGCAAGCAAGCAAAGGCGGTATTTTGGTTAGTACAAATAGTGTATTCAGCACTCCCACCTGGCACCATCGGCCGACCAAAGCGTCACCACCGCTGTAATGTACATTTAGACCTCTCTGGTTCCCCTGTATTGCACTCAGGCTGCTCCTGCCGCCACTTTTTTGAACTCTCCAGTCAGTTCCCAGCTTCTTGTCTCATTCTCATTGACACAGCACATCCCAACCTGCTTGAGGCAATGCCCCAAGATGTAGATGAAATAATTCTAGCATTTTTGCTGCTTCCATGCAGAAATGATTCCCAGCACCAGAAAACTAGCACAATAATAAAAACTATATGAAGAAATTAAAAATCAAATATGACAAGTACTCCTCGCTAGCAAAAAGGTCAAGATTTTCTTTCAAAGGGATCTTTTTCCTACAACAAATGAGTGCTATGCCTTGTTAAAAATCACGGCAGTACAAATTCATTCCAAGATAACAAACCTGTGTCATTTTAATTACTGCCAACTGCACTTGCTGATAGAGACAATAAATAAGAGAATAAGACAGAGGATATTGCTTAGAAGCAAGCATTGTTTCTACAAAATACTCTGAGGTGTAAATCTCGAGGGCCAGATTCTCAGTTTCACCTATGTCAATACAAAGCAATGGAGAACTCTTCCCTTTGAGTCAGGCAGTGTCCCAGCTGTAAGATTTCTTACCCGACTCCTTACGGGCTTACGGGGCTGATGCAAACGCCACAGACAAGCCACAAAACACATTCATGCACAACGCACGGGAAGCACAGGTTTTTGATATGGTGATTTATATTTAAATAGGGTTTACAATACATTTATTTATGCGTTTCTATTTTTTTGTGTCTTATAAACCAGGAATTCAGAAAAAGGTAGAGAAATTAAAAGCATGTTGAAACCTCATGACCACACCACTTCGTTCAACCTATGGTTCGGGTCTAAGAGACATAGTAAGACAACCTCTCAAAAGCAACCACCAAATTCAAAACCCTATGGCCATAAAGAATTGACTCCAGCCGACACACATTGCAGCATTTCAGCAAATCTGTTGTTCCACAGGCAGGACCCTGCAGTTTACCGATAGCAAAGGGTATCTTGTTTTTAACCACTATGCTGTCTTTGGTTTGCAGTGTGGCTGCCAAGGTGGAAAAACAGCACTCTCTGCACTTGCTTTCAGCTCTTGCAATATGCTTTTCCACCCCTTTAAAGTGCAAGGAGCTGAACCTATATTTAGGAACTTTCCAGAGATAACAAATAGGTCCCAGCGGGCAGTTTTCTGTATTTATTTTGTCTTCCTTTACAGAGCAAGACAACAGGCAATGGAGTTCAAATGAAGCTCCGAGAAGCCAAAAAGGAAACCACAGGTTTTATTTTTCTCTTCAGAGCTTATGTTTAGTGAGGCCTCATCCCTCTGCACAAGAGATATTGTGCTATGCTTTTCTAGGGTTTTTAAATACCTCGGGTCACCCAGAGAGAGTCTGTAAACTCAAATAATCCTGATGTTAACCGAAAGATGCAGATAAACACTCTTTAATTCTTCTCTTCCAACTTTCTCAGACCTCAGGAGAGATACCTGGAGATAAGATGTTCCAGTTTCAGTGGCAAAGGTCTTCTTTGACAACACGTTTTGGGAAATAAGTTACATTGTTTATCCTCCGGTGGTAGTTTTGCTTTCTTTGGTTCACAGAGCATAAGGGAGAAAATTCTTTTCTAATGTCTCCTTCTGTTTATTCTTCTCCCTCCAGCTTCCTAATTCCACCCAAAGAGAAAGGTCATCGAGGCAAGACTGACAACTCAGTGTAGTTACGTGAGCTCCTGTGCATCTCTCTGTGCTCAAAAGCAGTTTTAGTTCTTGTCTTGCTTCCCTCAATCATGACTCTGCTCTTGAAGGCCCTAAAAGTTGAACAGGAGTGTCCTGGAGGCACTTCAGCTTATGTTGCCTATAAGCGGCCACAAAGGATTAACATTTCCATTTGTGCTTTGTAACTGGGTCAGGTATGCTGGCAACAGAAAGTTTGAGTGGTATAAAGCCCTTCTTCCACGCCATGGTAAATCTCCCACTGACTTCAACAGCATGGGAATATCACTCCTTCCCCCAGTTCTGGGGGACTGCTTCTTTCCCCAATAGATTACTGGCTTCTAATTAGTCCAAGTTATAGCACTGGTGAGATGCAAAGTGGCTGTAATAGATTGGAGAACCCAAGTCTAATAATTAACCTGAGGAATAATGTCTGATCCTTTAAATGAGGGGTATCTTACAACAAAGCTTCAGATATACAGCCTGCTATTACAATACCTGTAACAGCTTTATCCCAGAAATGGAGGTTCTTCCTTCCTTCAAAGAGGGACTGCATAGAGAAGGTATGAGATTTTCCTGTGCCTCACCCCCTTTTTTAAAAAAATCTTTGCTGTTTTAGATGCAAAGAAATGGAGAGGTATCTGGCGCTCTGGGCAAATCGTGAGGCACATGTCAGGTTGGTGATCCCTTCTGTCCCAATGTATATCCTCTATCATGTCACTGCGTGCCAGAGGACTGCGGCGGGTGCTGTATCACATGCTAGGGTATTAAATGCATGGCTGTAGGCATACTTCCAGCAAATAGTTTACTGCGAACAGGATGAAAAGATTTGATGCAAAGAAGGAAAATCAACCACCCAAACAACGAAGGGGCTCAACTTCATTTCAGGCCCTTTTATTCAGGAGGTCTTTGGCAAGGGCTGTTTTATTCTCCTCGCCAGAGCACAGCCAGCTGAGCAAGCAAGGAATGTGTGCAACTTGCAATAGGTCAGTAACTTCACAGAGGTCAACGAAATTGCTCACATGCTGAAGCCAGTGAAGCCAACCTACACTCAGGTAAAACGTGTGTTTACTGAGCTTTGCCAAATCAGCACCTACCTCCTGAATAAAGCCCAAGGATTGCTGCAGCTTCCATTTCCTCTTTAAAAAACTTCCCTTCCCCTCCATAAAGTGTCTTCTCCTGGCAAACTGACAGAGCTCTTCCCCTACACCATGACAAGCTAAAACATTAGCAATACCAGATGCACCCTGCATTAGTTACCAAATCTTTGCCGCTTTAATCCAGTCTAACAGGACAGACTGGTGCATGTCAGCATGGGCCTTTGCAACCTGTGACCTCCGGCTGACATTACAGATGCTGTCTTGAAGAACATGACCTACTCCTTAATTACGTAACGCAGCTGCGCAAGGCTGTCAAGGACAGAAACGGGGAAACTTAGCGCTAGGTTCAACACGTGGTCCAGGATTGACATCACTAGACTCATCTTCTAACCGTGGGAGTCTGCTCCAGTGTCACCGAGTTTGTTATGGAAGAGATATCCATGGTAGACAGAAATAGGGATTAGACAATGTCCACACCAGGACATCGTCTCTCAGTCTGGGAAATCCATGCACACAAGCCCACCATGTGCTCTTTGAACAGCTGAATTATTATCTCTCTTCCAGCCCTATTCACATGTTGAGTTAATCTAAGTCAAGGAAATTCCATTATTGTGCCATAAATGTATAAAATTTGCTGTTGTTTAACGTGACATTTGAGTTTGGGAAAAAGCCTCTGCTCTGAAATCCAGTTATTGACTACACTGCTAAGCATGCAAATAGCTCCTTCCCAGATCCTCATCTGACCTTTTCCTGTAATTTCCATTAGATTTTAAACCACAAGTTTGGCAGAGCTATTGCCAAGAAAGGACTTTCACCATCCCCACCACACAACTGTAGGTAACATATGCAGAAACAAACACCCAGGGGCAAACTCCCTCTCACTTTGTTATTGATTTCCATCAACAGCTTTGCAATGAGAATGGATTTGGCCTTTTACCCTAAACAGGCGTCCACCTTGTTAACACCTCTGGTTGTTGAAGAAAGCAGATTTGCAAAGAAACTGTTCTTTGTAGCGCTAATTCTGGCAAATGACTCCACATCACCTCCTATGAACTTTCTAAATCAGGATGTTATTCAGTTCCCAGCTCACCACTGAATTCGTGTGAAGCCGGATCTTGCCCACAGACTCTCTAAAGAAGAAACCACAAAAAAGCTAGCAGATCTGTTAGCAATGACACTGCTGAAGCCCGGTTTAGAACGGACAGTTTACCTTGCATCTAGGAGGGGATGAGGTCAATCTTCCTGCGATTAAGGTTTTTGTGATAGTACTCTCTCATGTGGAGTCTCTGGTGTCTATTAACACAGCTGGGTTCACAGTCCAATTACGTGAATTCTTTGATGTCTCATTATGCAGTTAAGCCAATGCTCCAGTTTTCCCTGAGGCTCCTCTCCTCTCTCCAGACGCTAATTTCCATGAAACTCCTAGGAATCTTAGTATCTCTGATATCGCTGCCATCGTGCCACAATCAGCCAGCAGTTTCAAGGAGCATTTGGCAAGTTGCAGGTTAGGGAGAAGGGANAGACACTGTATCCTTTCATTTGCTGTAAATCTATTTGTTTATTAAAAAAAACCCACCAGCCAGGAAAATCTCAATTTCCTCACCCCCTGAGAATCCACTCCTGGCTCTCTCCCTCCCTTCTGCCTCAACCCCCTTCTCCTCAACACAAGCTCATGCTTTTCTTTAATTAAGCAANCAGGGGTGAAATACCATTTCTTGACCCAGCAGAGAGAATCCTGCTCCTTGCTCCATTTTCATCACTGGCCTTTAGACTATCCTGTTCTTTAAAACAATTTCAGACACAGAACTAATTCATATGGTGATGAAGAGCAAAGAATCATTTTAAGTGCAAGACACTGTATCCTTTCATTTGCTGTAAATCTATTTGTTTATTAAAAANGCAGCAACACGCAGCATTTCATGGAAGTCATGTTATTACCACATACACTCATCTGCTTGCAAAACTTCGTATTTCAAGGCCCCCAGTTTCAAAATGAATCTTTACTCTCAGACCCTCTGTATCNCCCCCCCCCCCCCCCCACACAAGCTCCCCTTTTTCTTTAATTAAACAAAAAAAAAAAAAAAAAAAAATCTCAAACTTGCCTTTTGCCTGGAATTTCCTTTTTGTTTCTCCTCACTACTATTCAAAAAAATAATCTAACACTGAAGGCAAATACCAGTATCTATCTGGTCTTAATGTTTTTGTATCAACAGCTTTGATAGAATTTGGTTCCAGTGACCAAATATGACCATGATTCAACCATAAATTGCATATTCACTTCGTTGCCTACTCCAGATGTGAAGCTTCATATCCAGAACTGCTAATGCAGCAACACGCAGCATTTCATGGAAGTCATGTTATTACCACATACACTCATCTGCTTGCAAAACTTCGTATTTCAAGGCCCCCAGTTTCAAAATGAATCTTTACTCTCAGACCCTCTGTATCTTAAGGCATGAAATCTGAACCTCTACAGTCTCT
>VYZW01023172.1:11907-22828 GCA_013401315.1 Balaeniceps rex
GGCCCTCCCGCGGAGAGCAGGGAGCGGGCACTGCGCCGGGGACACGCACCGCCGCAGCTTCTAGCACGGGCGAGCTTTGCGGGCAGAGGGCCGGGGGCGGGCTGCCTGCGGGGCGCTGAGCGCTGCCCGGGCGCCGCCGGCGCTTCCTCCCGCCCGGCCTCGCCACGCAGAGCCCAGGGGCCGGTGGGGGCCCCGCTCCGCGTCCTCCGCTGCGCAGCGAGTAGAACGTCTTTCCCTAAGGGCTAATTTTCACAGTTCTGAGCCACTGCAGCTGTTACGCTAGGTGTTATGTTTACAGCTGGCCAACAACTTTGCTAATCCGGTGTTGAAAGCAGCTCTGAATCTAAATGAACATCCAGGCTAATATTTATTGAAATTCAGAGACCATACTCGAGCCCGAAATACATCTTAAATCAGATGCCCTTTAAAACCTCTATCTTGGATAATAAGAAACCTACCCAGCTCACTATTCTTCTCATGTATATCATAGCACGAGGGTTTGCTTGATCAATTTATTGTAGTAGTTTTGAGTGATACTAAAACTCTGGAAATGTAAGGATTTAGCATTTTAAAACACTGAAATGCAATCGGGAAGAAAATCACTATTTCTAGCTAGGACTTTCTGTGCCAAATGTATGTTAATGAAAACAGTCACAGTTTAAATGAAAAATGTGTTAACAAATCTGCCAGTAGAATTTTTAGCAAAATAGTGTCTGTAAGTTTGAAAACCAGTTCAGGATACCTTTTTATTTTCTGTTTGAAATTATGGAAATCAGAAATCCTGTTGTAAGGTTACACACATAACCTTGGTGAACATACTATACAAATACCATTTAACATCAAGCTATTTTAATCAGTGTTCTAATTTAACAAACAACCAACCAAACAAACAAGCCTTTCCTGTAGTGCTGTCTTTCATACAGGTTAAAACTATCTCCTAAATATTTCTATTCAGATTCCACATAGAGCAATAGTAGCTGATTTTGGTCAATAGTTTAGAAGGAAAAATGGATATTTTTGGTGTAGGAGTAACACTGATTGCACAAACACAGCTGAACAAAGCTTGGTCAAAGGCACATGGGAGCATAACAAGTCGCAGGGGGGACGACAGATCTTTGTTGCTAGTTAAGAAATTCCACTGCATGTAGTTACTGCAAATGAAAGTGTCCACCCCAAGCAGCTGGATTAGAATCACTTTGGCTAGAATAGAAGGTCTGGAGCAGAACTAAACTCCCCACAAAATGCTGTTGCCTACTTTTGTGGCTGTTTCCTCCTCTCCCTTTTCAGCTGGGCAAATAACACACATGCTGTGTATTCCAGGAAAGAAATCAATAAAAAGTAATGGAAATTTTAGCAAAATCTTTGGTGCAAAAAGCCCTAGCCCTTTTCTCTTCCAAAATACCTTTCCCCAAACTCCAAATCTTATTACTCCAATGCCATCTAATACAGGGATTAAAAATATTTTTTTTATCACTTTTTTGCTTACTAGGATTTGTCATGATGACTTGCATCTAGTTTTCAGGAAGACCTAAGGAAAACAACAGACAGTTTTCCTCAGTGGACTTTTCCTGCTACATGAAGACATAGTTTGATAGAGCGTAGGGTCTGAGCACGATGCTGCTCAGCATAGATAAATGGGCTTCTTAAAATTTTCCTTCATATTAATAGGATAAGCAGCTCTTCAAACTTCTTGATATTCTAACTATAAAACCATGTCACCTCTGTATGTAGAAATCAAGATGCAGAGGTCTTCCCAAAACTCGGAAGTCTCAGTCTATATGCACCTTGAGCTAATGGAGCTCTGCACAGGTACCAACTCCAGCCTTGATCCTTTAATTTGGAAGTTGTCATGTTCAATGGTGGTTTCCACTGAGAATCAAATCACAAATCCCTAAACTTAATAAATTATTAG
Source organism: Balaeniceps rex (assembly GCA_013401315.1). Lineage (NCBI taxonomy): Eukaryota > Metazoa > Chordata > Aves > Pelecaniformes > Balaenicipitidae > Balaeniceps > Balaeniceps rex. The sequence goes on from VYZW01023172.1 coordinate 13,820, forward strand.
AGAGCAAAAAATATACTATTACTGTGCTTCATCTATTTATATATTTAATTATATATGCAGCAACCAGGCCACAAATTGTGTAATTATTTAGCTACCAGGCAAAGACTCAGCATGTCACCATGAAAAGGAATTTGTGTTAATATCCTGGTTACAGGTTTCTTCACTGTTCTGTGCCATTCCTCCTCACCAGTTCCCTAGCAAGGCAGGCAGAAGAGGGCCCTAATTTGGAGCTGTGTTTTCTGCTTTGGGAGGAGAAATAAGGCACTGAAAGGGAAGATTTAAATCCCTTTGGTGCCTAGCCTGCAGTGACCCGAGTTCTGTATGAGTGTTAACCCGTGTTCTCCATAGGCCTAGGAAGGCTGTCCACCGGTCCTGGTCACTTAGACCCAGAAGTGCTGAGGATTCACAAGATGCTGCAGAAGAATGGGCCTCAGTTTTACCAGCAGAGATGAAAAATACATAGGCATTCTCTCTGCATTAAATACAAGAGGAGTGTTCTTCATGTGACTCACCAGTGATTACTGAGAACAACTAAAAAGCTATGATTAGCCTTAGCTGAAACCTTGCAGTGTGCTCCTTGAATTTAGAAAGCTGTGCCTTGCACCCAGGAGGTGAGTGGCATGCATGACAGAGAAACAAAGGCGGGAAATCCCAAGAGGTGATTCTGCAAAATGTGGAAAGGCTAATTTAGATGTAAAAATAAAAGAGCATGTGGATCAGAAAAGCCCTGTTCTCTCTTGCAGCAAAACCTTCACTTGAATAAAGTCAATAAGAGCAAAATTATGTCCAGGTTTCTGAGCATAATTGGTGGCACAGATTGAAGGTAGACAGCTAAGCAGCTCAAAGCAGCTTCCTATCCTATTCAAATGGAGAAATCCATCTGTGTAAACTGAGCAGAATTGAGCTTGCTCATGTCATCTACTCTTTTAGTGTAAGTGTTTCAGGTTCTTTATTATACTTGAAGTCCCCTGGAATAAGGTGATATGACTGTTCTCCTTGTACTTTCTTAAAATCAGATGTGACTCATCATGAGGTACTCTAATCAGAAAAAAAAATGAGCAAAAGTAATCAATAATGAAAACTGAATAGGAAATACTGGATTTATTTAATCTTACAGTACAAGCATTACCTATATTTTTTCATCAAGGTGAATTATGATGAACGTCTTCAGTGAGCAGAATCCAGGACTCAAAAACTTATGACTCAGCACTAATGCTGAATGCCAGCATCTAAATCCTGAATCAGAGAAACAGCTTTACTCACTAGCTCATCAATACAGTGCCAATTAGAAATGCAGGCTCAGTGTCTACAAGAGACAGCATGGCCCAGTGGAGGGGGAAATAAGCATGCTGGACTCCTTCCTGTGTCTGCCACTGATGTCTTCTGTGAGCTTAGTTCACTTGTGCCTCCGCTCCATCTCTCTAAAACAGAGATGCCATGTAAAGGAACAGATCGGAAGAATGTTATCACTAGCAGTGTCAGGATACACATAAACACATCAGAATCCACCTCCTGACTTCTTCCTTTTCAGACTTTCAATCTTAAAAATAATAAGCACAGTGATCTGTTACTTATTTTACCTTGCCACTTTTTACTATGCTCTTCCCTTATTTGTAGAAATGTCCATGTAAAATAAAAAAGGTGGCTTGTTGACTCCATGATACAGATCAGTTGGCTATTTTATGAGAGTTACAGTAACAAGAGAATTAAGAGCAATAGCTGTGATTTTTAGAACTGTGTTTTGAATTCTTAGCTGTTATTAAAATTAATAGAAGTTGAGTGCTCAAACTCACCTGACAGCTCTGCTTCAAAGAGACTTTTGTACTCTGATTCTTCTTAACAGGAATTCCATCCTAGACGGGCGGAAGCCAAATTTTGGTTAACTGATGAACTGTCCATATAGACTCATTAACCACAGCCATGGACAGTCCTAAGTGATTTTCTACTAAATGCATTCATTTATATAATGCAAAGAGAGGAGGCAGACTTTTAAAAAAGTATTCCAAAAGCTGCTGTTAATAACATGAATTAAAATGAGGCATGGAAAATAGTCATTCAATTTAGGATAGAAATTTCAGGTCTGAGTATTTCATGAGTGAAGAGCCCCTGCCACAAGTGATTTTAAAGAATAATGAAAAAATAATAATTTCTGTGGTTCTTCCCTGCAAAAATGAAGCGTACTATAATCAACTTGCTTCAATAGGTGGCAATAGCCAATTATCAGTTTTAAGCTGTCAAAGGAATTAAGAAACGAATCCAATTTAATTCTTCATGTTTGTTTCCTCTGGAGGAGGGGCAAAGTAACACTGTAGTTCAGCTAGCAACTAGCAATCCTAAAATAGAAGGAAAGAATAATTTGTTTAGAGACATTTAGTTTGTATATTTGGCCAGTCTGACTCTCTGCATTTGTCCCCTCATAATGATTCTAGTTTATATGGAGTACAACTGTCCCAAAGAATTAAACAGTACGCAGAAGTCGCTAAATCTTTCCATTTCTTCAGGGAAACTGTCAAACTGTCTTTCTTTTCCCAGTTGAGTTTTAGTACTTTGGCCACAAACTTGGGAAAAAAATAGCTGAATAGTTTGAATGATGCTCTCTGAGGACACAAACATGTTTCTAATACATGTGATAAAAAGGGTGAAGACTAGTAGCAGCCATATATGGAAAATAACGGTGTAATGGAAAATGATGACGTGCACTGAATGATCTATTGCTGGGTAAAGCTCTAGTTCAGTTAATAGATTTAAGGCTATATACTCTTTGAAGGGCCAGAAAAAAAGACCCAAGGCTTGCTCAGACAGTAGAGCCCAAACAGGCCATGAGATCTGAAACACACTCTTGCAGAAAGGCAGGAAACAGAAAGCAGACAATGTCAGGATGCGAAACAGAGTCACCGTGTTTCCTTTGGTCCACCGTGAATTGTGAAGAACAGTAACTTCACAGACAGAATTAACAAAAATATCATGACTGAGTTTCTCCTTCTAATGCTAGAGTTACACTATAATAGCCATACTGTTAAATGCTTACAGGTATCTTAGGCTATTAGAAGGCGATAGTTCTGAGATTTTAAAAATATTTGCTACCTTTTCATTTTCCATTGTTTTTTGAAATTTTTGAAATTTCTGTTAAAAATTAGGTTCACGTGAAATTTGAAGGACAGACTTTTAATCAGCTGAATAGAAAGGCAAGACTGAATATCCTGGTCAATTGTATCATTCACACCCCATTTAATATCTGCCACTACACATTACAGTCTTGGACTAGCAGCCCTACAGCAGTATTTGAAGCTTCCATTAGACAGGTTTATACTTTGCTTTGGAGGCCCAGTACATTTTGCTGTGCTATTTTTAAGTCAGCCTAGAATTTGATCTACAATGCAGAATACTAACAATCTCCCTGAACTGTCTGCTGTAGATCAGAGGGTTTAGTTCAACTGGGAAAGCAATCAGATAAACATCAAATGAGTAACCTGATAGAGCTGCTGTTTCCCCTTTTCTTGTTCGTAGTTTAAGAGACATGATTTTGAGCATGTGATGACTGTTAGCAGGGTACTGTAGCTGATTGATAGACATTTGACAGAAATACCTCACTGGACACAAAAGTGCTTCTTATTTCTGACCTAGCATCTACAGTAAGTGGCACACAAGAACCCACGAAATGTCATGATGAGTCAGACCACGATCACCCAGCCCTGTGTTCTGCCTCTGGCAGGGGCAGGGGGTGCTCTCTGGGAGAGCACATGACGCTGACCAGAATCCACAATGGTAGAATGAGGGATGTCAGAGGGCACATTGCTGCCCAGTCCTTCAGCAAATGTTTTCCAAACCCGCCATCTTTTGCCCACTCAATGTTATGAAATCCTTCTGGAGTTCCTCGCTATCAGTACAGCATCTGAATACCTGAAAAGAGCTTATTTTCTGCAGTCTTGAAGATTTCTCTGTTCACTCTCTTCTCTAGGTCACTAATGGTGATGTTGAATAAAAATTGGTCCCTGGTATAGCCTGCTACTGACTTCTTTCCTACCAAGCCTTATCCTTTGCTTCCAATCTTTTAATCTGCTTTCAATCCATAGAAGAATTTTTCCCCCAGTACTGTGTCAACGTGTTTGCTTTTGGCTTCCTGCAGTGCCTTTGTTAATGATACCGTATTCCTCAGTGTGTCCATGCTCACGCAGAATACATGACCATTGCATTTCATTCTTCATTCAGACTCCTCGTAGATTCTGTTACGCCTTCTGCACCTGAAGTGGTGGCAGCCCTCCTGCCTCAGGACGCCTTGTGCCAGACAACCTGACTTACAATCTGGTGAGCCGCCGCTTCAAGCACAGCAAGTGAACAGCAGGAGAGAGGCTGTGTTTTGCCCTGCAGCCCAGTGACAGCCTTCTCATAGAGCTCCGTGCTTAGAGCAGATCTGTTGGCAGGTCTGTTACGGCTTATGGCTTTGTACCACAAACTCCCTTCCCATTATACAACCATATTAGCACCTTTACTGTGTAGAGTCCCCTGCCTTTCCACGCTGCACAGAAGGCCTGTAATACCTATAAAGGGGAAGGAGGGAAGAGCTGTCCTTCTGGAGACTTGCTCCACACAGCGCAGATGATCTCCTGAGCTGCAGGCAGCCAGGGAACCTGCTCTTGGTCGTCTGTACCTCAGCTCTTCTTTGGCACAGATTCATCCCCAGACAATCATCCCCATTCAGAGCTGCACCATTCTATAGTATATTAATCAGTCATCTGTAACATCACAAGACCAAATGGATACAGTCACTAGTGCCCAGCACCTTCATAATCCACAGCTCTGGTTCTACTTAAAGAAGGTTTCTCAGGCCTTATGTTTACCTCTGATGGTAGTAAAAAATCACCGCTTAATAGCTGTTGGATACTTTGACCCAGTCAAGGCAAATTAGGTAAACTGGGATAAAGCCATATAACAGTAATTTATTGTTGTCAGTAAGACCAAGAAGTTACCTCAACATGTTCTTTAACTCCATAACTACTTACCAGTGGATCCAAAATGCTTTGAACAAAGTGACTCTAAAGAAAAAAAGAGAAAATGGCCAAAATCAGAGGCTATGTCAAACGTAGGCAATACGTAATTAACACAATTATACAAAAAATAACAGTCTAATGAACAGTATCTGGTTAAGAAAATGTAGCCAGTGCAAAAATCAGTTTTAATAGGTAGGTCTAATGATATAAAACCTAGCATAAAATAGGCTATCCCACTGCATGTCACAGCTGGTTGTACTCTCTTAAGAGCAACCCTTACTAATTGACCCGATGGACTGTGGCTGACAGCTTATTCCCATACCCCTCACACTCATATCGTCATGCCTCTGTTAAAATTACACTAAGGACTAGTGTGCTCTGACATTAACAGAAACTGTTACATTCATTTCTCTGAAAGGTTGTTCAGGCCTTCTCAAAGAATTATTATCCATAGTCACAAAAAGGTTTTCATTTTTTTATTCTTTTTTTTAAAGAAGTCAATGGCGTGGTGCTATATCTAATATACACAGTGACTTCTCTGTTCATTTTAGGTCTAGAGGATTACTCTGTATTTCTGTGTTTTCTTTTAAACAGATTCAATGAACACCTGAAATGGATTATAACCAGGTTAACGGATCAAGTCATGGAAAGAAACTATACTCTGAAATGTAGAGATGAACAGAAGGACAAGGGGACAACACGAAGAGTTGTCATCAGACCTTGTCGGTTGTGACTTTTCTTCATGGTCACTGCCTCTTGGGTGCGCACTAACTGCAGTGATTCATGCACCATACTGGGCTTCCATAGGTAATTCTGGGATGGACTGTATGAACAAATAATATAAGCTATGTTCTGTTGTAACAGGAAACCAAGATGTTACTCAGATTTGACAAACTTTTGAATAAATACCATGTCATCCCAATGGACATGCTCTACATATACTGCTTAAGCAAGTTTTACAATCACCCATTGAAAACTCTGCCAGCCAGTAGTTCAAAGACAGTGCTCTCTCAGGGGAAAATATGCAGGAGTGACTGCAAGGAGATTCTGTTCAGGGCAGTATTACGACAAGAACTGTGCTAGTAAGATATTTTATTTAAATAGTGAGTTTTAAAATAGATCAGAGAGTCAATTTTATATGCCAGGTGGATTCATAATCTAACACAAGATACTTTGCAGATTGTTTAAGCTCATGTTCCTATGTACACATGTGAAAGCAATACAATAAAGAATGACCTTTTCCATGAAAAAGTAAGCAGTCATTTGTTGGAGTTGTTCTTTTTCAATTTGAATAGAAAATAATAGAAACATGCTTTCCAGGAAATTCCAGTTTTCCTACAGGTACGTGCAAGTAGTTCCAGATTGGTGAGATGGCCGGCATGTAAGAAATCCTTCTCATGAACAGCTACTTAAAAAGTCAGACCTGAACTGGAACACCAGGAACTGCACACTGTTGGGAGGGAACCCACATGTTATTGAGGGCAGGTATTGTACTGGTTTTATCTTCTTATATTTTTTAGAAAAGTCTAGTTTTCATAACCGTGCTGTTAAGCCAAGTTGATGTACCAAGAACATTTCAGATAAAGCAAAACTGAAAACATTCTCCTGAGCTCTTTCCATGCATTATGTCTGTCCTCTGCAGTCTGTGTCTCTACCATCTGCTCCCAGCTTGGGCTTTCGGATCCAGACAGATGCTGTCATGAGAGCCTCTTGACAACCAGTATGAGGGACCAGAGGGTGACAGTTTAGATCCCCCTTGAAACAATGACAAAGAAACTTGCATATCAAACTCTTTTTTCCTGATACTCTCAGTGTGTTGCACTCAAATGGCATTTTTTAACTCCTAGTGCAGTAGCAATTAGCTCCCAGTCCCCAAAATTCTGTGCCCCAAATGCAATTTTCAGCTGCTCCTGCAAGAGGTGAAGCACTGTCATTGAACTAAGTAGCTTTTCTCCAAGATAGGTTCCATCAGATACAGTTTGGGGCCTTAAAACACTGACAAGTGCTTTGTTCCATACAATCCCTGGCCTGCAATTCAGGGATGAAGTCATTTAGGACACAATATTCTAATATGTAAAGATCCAATTCAGGAACTAAATCCCATTTAGGCACCTATACAAAGAATAGCCAAGTTTAAAAACTTGTTAAGCTTGTGTTCACATGCCCATTTGGTACTAACACAAGACAGGCTGAATTTTGCTACTGAAGGCGGCATTCCTGCTGCCTATATAATTAGAAATTCATACTGTTCACAGAGACGGCTTACACTAATTTTTCAGGGTCACATGTATGCCATTTTAAGAACATGGTTCAGTTTGTCATTATAGGTACTTATTGCAGTATCTACTAGTTTGTAATCATTTTGCTGCAGTGGGTTTATGCCACACAATGCACAGATCAAGCAATACAAATTCCACCAAGTAATTCACTGTGGAGATTCTGAATCTTAGATCAAGATTTCTGATTTCTCAGAACAGCTCAGCTTCATATGTTTAAAGGTTGGGGAGACTACTCAGATTACAGGATCTGACTACCATCATAACACAAGCCTTAGCATTTTACAAGGCTTCTTTGACAATAAAAAGAGCATGGGCATAAAGAGAGTAGCATTTTTCTCATCCTAAAAGATTTTTAGAACACAGATTTGATCAGAACAGCTTTCTTAGGGTAGCCAGTGAATTCAGTCCTCTATATGCAAGGCATTCATTTGACAAAACCATTTTGGATAAGCTTTGTGCCACAAGAATATCCAGGCTCTGAATATTGATTAATTTTAGAACTTTTAATTGCAAAAAGTCTGAAAGGATGAAAACAGCTTTTTGCTGTTATTAGCAGGCAGCTTCAGTCAGCACTTTCATATCTTCTAATTCTGGACTTACAGTCTGTCAGTTGGCATTGCAAGATCCCATTGCCTGCTACGAAAGAATTATTTCTCCATTTCCAGACCACTGAACTAGTAAGTGCCAGCAGGACAAACCTGTCTCCCTCGTGCTTTCTGTTAACCTACAGTACAAAGCCCTGAGGATGTCATTATGTTCAGAAGCCAGCAGTGGTTTCATAGTGTTTCCAAGAGAAAAATCAAAATAATTTTCAACAGGTACTACAAGCTATGGTAAAAGGAATACTCACTTTTATTAATACTTTAAAAAAATGTATAAAGACAACCAAAATGATGTATCATAATTTACAATCTGTACATTATAAACATAGATCTCCCACTAACTCATAGAAAGAAATCAGCAGTATACCCAACATGATTTGATCAATCCAGACAGGGTCCTGTAACATTCAGCTGCCTGTGTAATATTTAGCACATTCTCAGATTCAGTCACAGTGAAGTGTAGCTGCAGAATATATCCCTAAGGGGCATTTGGCATCCAAAGCTTAGTTAAGGGAAGCCAAGACAAGGGCTCACCATAGATCTGCACGGCTGGAGTGCCGCAGGCTGATGGGAACATCACACAAGATTTGGCTCAAACTACCTCCCATTCAAGCAGCTGAAAGAGGAGGAATGTAAATGAGATTTTTTCCATGACTCTGGCTAGAGTTTGGCTAGAGAGAAGAATCATGCAGATAGTTAAGAAAATTACCACTTTCTAGTTACAATCATATTCTCCATGGAGTTTTTCCACCTTGCTCTCTTGTACTATTACCTTCATGTACGAGGTGTGGTTCCCTGCTCTCCTTTGATTAACAGAAACAACAAAGCAGGCCTTCCTTCCTTCTTTCTTTGTCCACCCTCCACCCCTGCAGTCAAGATTCCACAAGCACTGAAACTTTAGCAGAGAAGTATAATTTGCCTGAAAGAACATAAAGATTGGGGTTTTGAACTGTTTAAATTGGGGACTTCTTTAAAACCAAGTAACAGAGTATTTGAGAGGTTAGTTGAGAGATTCTAGTTTGCATAGATCCTTGGGTCAGTATTGTCAGTGTTTCCTAGCAGAAGAGATTTCAAGGGGGTTGTTGAGCTAGCCCTGAGCTAACTGTGAAGTAGAGACCTCCCTTCCCAATTTGTGGCATA
>VYZW01023173.1:7277-17943 GCA_013401315.1 Balaeniceps rex
CCGGCCCGCGGGTGGCGGTAGCGGCGCCGGGCCGGCCGTGGGGGCGGCCGGGGCAGCCGTGGGCATGGGCCCCGGCGCGGTACAGGCACGCTCCGCCCGTGGTGCCTGGCGTGCTGCCGGGTGAAGCCGCCTGGGGCCTGGCGGGCCCGGTTGGGGCCGTGCCCTGCCGTGAGCTAGCCGGTGCTGGGGCTGGTCACGGTTGGCCTCCAGGCCTGGAGTGAGAAGGGAGAGGTGTGTCGGGGCAGCAGGAGCTGTGGTTCAGGTCCTTCTTGGGAGGTCGGCATGAGGGACTCTGTCTGGGCCTGCCATTCTGTAATTAATCTGGCATTAAATGTAACTTGCCTGCTTACCTGATTTGCTTGATCAGGCTCTTGAGTGCAGACTTGATGGAATAAATACATAAGTATGGGGGAAATCAGCTTGTTGGCACCGATGGTGTTGCACTGTCTTCATCTCCTCATCCTGCCATTGCATAACATGACAGTAAATGTGTGCTTGACTGGGTCAAGCCGAGTCCCAGCGTGCTCTGTCAAAGTGAATCCAGAGAATCTGTATGTGTGTACATGTAGGTATGTATATGTATGTAGATGGTCATGTGAACTGTCCCTCTTGAGTCTGGCAAACAAAAGCAGTAGCTCTCAGAGAAGGTCCTTCCAGGAGTTTAACCACAAAATGACTCTCCTGAAGACTTGCATGCATCTGCACAGTGTATTAAGTATGTGTATGCCCCTCACTGTTAATGTGGAGCATGGGTAAAACTTGTGTTACCTGATGTAAATAAAATAAGCTTTTTGATCCAGAAATCGGAGGCAAACTCCTACAGATATTGGAGGTGTTCAGTCTGTCTTGCTGAACCTGTCTGGTGGCAGACACACTGCTGCTCTTGTGAAATTTGCACCGCCTCTGACTTTCCAGGTTTGGCAGTAGTGACAGCTCTTTGCTGAATGTAGGGTCTACTGTGGCATAAAGATGGAAGGCAATAGGATTGTTCATTGCCTTATCCATTTGAGTTCATTGCAGCTGTTTATTTTACTGGGACTTAAGAATGATAGGTTTAAGGAGTTCTAGCAGCACAGAAGTTGAGAGGAATTGGGGGATCTGAACATCTGTCACTTTAGTGGTGCTTAATAAATGTCCTGCAAAGCTCTTAAATATTTTATAATATAGTATCCAGGAGTGAAATATGGAGTATACTGAGATACCTCCTGGCAGCTGAACAGGATGAGACTATAGCAAAATGGATATTGAGGTATGTATGCTTCTAGGAGTGTAATAATTTCAGTTGTTCAGCACTACCAGATCTTACAACAGGAAGATTCCTAATGTACTAATTACCAAAATAAAAGCCTTGATGGCATTGCTGACACTTTCTTATCTGTTCTACACTGGTATTTCCCAAGCCCCTTGTGGGTAACTAATTATAGGCAGATAGTTGTGAGCATTAGCAGGCTGTGGGTTTTGGGGGTAGGGCTTTTTCTGGTAGTTCTCATTTCCTATGCAAAATCAATATTGATTTTATATTATGCCTGAGGTGTTTTTGCCAGTTCAAGACTTTAGCATGCTATTTTTCTGCTAAGAGATTAATAATTTAAGCAATTGGTGTTCATAAGATAGAATTTGTAATTAAACATGGATTAACTCTAAGCTGCCACTCTTCCACCCCACGTTCTTTAAGAGGATCTAACGCTATTACTTTTTCACTGGAATATTATACTTACACTTGTCCTGGTTTCAGCTGGGATGGAGTTAATTTTCTTCCTAGTAGCTGGCATAGTGCTGTGTTTTGGATTTAGCATGAGAATAACACTGATAACACACTGATGTTTTAGTTGTTGCTAAGTAGTGCTGACACTAGGCAAGGACTTTTCAGCTTCCCATGCCCTGCCAGCGAGAAGCTGGGAGGGGGCACAGCCAGGACAGCTGACCCAACCTGGCCAAAGGGCTATTCCATACCATAGGACATCATGCTCAGTATATAAACTGGGGGGGAGTTGGGTGGGGGGCAGCGATTACTGCTCGGGCACTGGCTGGGCATCAGTCGGCGGGTGGTGAGCAATTGCATCATGCATCACTTATTTTGCGTATTATTATTATTATTATTGTTTTCCCTTCCATTTCTGTCCTATTAAACTGTCTTTATCTCAACCCACAAATTCTACTTTTTTTTTTCTGATTCTCTCCCCCATCCCACTGGGGAGGGTGAGAGTGAGCGAACGGCTGTGTGGTGTTTAGCTGCCTGCTGGGTTAAACCACAACAGTCCTGTTGCTGAGGTTTCAGTAGCCACAGTGCCTGTCATGGGTGTTGATCTCTGGATGATATTCTTAAATACTTGTTTAACCCTAAACAAGACCTGAAACGCATTCAGGAGACATAGCAGTAGGAGGATGCTGGTTTGAATATCTCAAGGATATTCAAAGTTCTCAAGAGCTGTTGTAACTAGTCTGAAGGAGAAAGGGATGGCGAAGGAGCGGGGGGAAGTATCCCCCTCTGTCTCCCCAATAGATCGGTTCTCCAAGGAGAAGAGGTAAAAAGTGTAATTATTAATGGTTTCCGAGAAATGGCTCCTGAAGCTCCCAAAGTACAGGAATGATGGCAGTGCTGAGTACAATCTCATGACCAATAATTTTATCATACCATGAACCAGTGTTACACAGTACAGCAAAGCGATAACTTTAATCCAGCTCCGAGGGGTGACAAACAGCACCACAGGGAGTGCATATGGCAAGTAAGGTGTTACATAGCACAACTCTGAGGACAACAACAACAACTCTGAGAGCGCATGAATCAACATTGCGACCAGGGACTATTAAACTAATATAGTGAATGCTTATCGCAAATTTGTTTTAACACGCTCTGGTCATCTGTTGTTATCTCGAACTCTTTGTGCCCCACGTTGGGCACCAAAAAGGACTGTTGTGGTTTAACCCAGCAGGCAGCTAAACACCACACAGCCGTTCGCTCACTCTCACCCTCCCCAGTGGGATGGGGGAGAGAATCAGAAAAAAAAAAGTAGAATTTGTGGGTTGAGATAAAGACAGTTTAATAGGACAGAAATGGAAGGGAAAACAATAATAATAATAATAATAATATGCAAAATAAGTGATGCATGATGCAATTGCTCACCACCTGCCGACCGATGCCCAGCCAGTGCCCGAGCAGTAATCGCTGCCCCCCACCCAACTCCCCCCAGTTTATATACTGAGCATGATGTCCTATGGTATGGAATAGCCCTTTGGCCAGGTTGGGTCAGCTGTCCTGGCTGTGCCCCCTCCCAGCTTCTCGCTGGCAGGGCATGGGAAGCTGAAAAGTCCTTGCCTAGTGTCAGCACTACTTAGCAACAACTAAAACATCAGTGTGTTATCAGTGTTATTCTCAAACTAAATCCAAAACACAGCACTATGCCAGCTACTAGGAAAAAAATTAACTATCCCAGCTGAAACCAGGACAACACTGAAATTATTTCCCTTATAATACTGGTTCCACTGAGTAGTCTAGTTGATATTTTTTGCTGTGGTGAGGTCTATAAGCTTTGATTCATGACAGTAGAACCCTTGTTACACTGAGAAAAATAGTTTGAAAATCCTCTGCTGTGTGCTGCAGACTGCACATATGTTGTCTGTAATGGGTGCGACCGAATTCTGACATGAAGGCACATCTGCATCCTTCAGTACATTTGCAGCTGTCTGCCTATGCCACCTGGGCACAGGTTGTTAGTTTTGAGTGAATCATGCTGCTCTTTGTCCCCAGTTGAAGGTGGTCCTTTCCTTCCATTTTTACTTTTGGATGTTCTTGCTGTCCACGTTTGGGGGGTTTACCATCCTTTCTTTCTATAAGAAAGCTCTGCCCTGCTGTTATTCTCTGGGTGCTTGACTGTTAAAGGCAGCAGGACATCAGAAGAAGGTATCTTCTATTGTATTGCCATTTAGTATAAACGTGCCAGAGCTCCAGGCTGGCTGTAGACCTCAGCCCTTTGGCTTACAGACCAGGTTCTGTTATATCATTCCAGAATATCTGCAGCTACTGCCACCCTAGCTTCTGCATGTGCTTCAGCAGCCACTTCGCTCTTTGGTCTCCTGCTCCGTACAATAGCCTCAGCCCAAAATGATCTGAACATTGAACACCCCTAGCCAGGAACAAGCTATGGCCTTCAGGTAGTAGGGTTAGTCCAGTGCCAGACAGCAAGCTGAGCCTGAAAGGGGGTCCTAGATGCTCTGGGACAAAGAGTAATTTTAAATTTTTGCTAGATTTTTCAATTTTAATTTTTGCTAGAAAATCCTGGAAGGATGCTAGTTACAGCTCTCTCTGGTTGGAATTAAACAGATGCACACAAGACCTGATTTAGTCCTGGGGCAAGGCAGAAAAAAAACATCTTGGAAACAAGGACAAGGTTAATCTCTGCTGCAGAGAGCTGGCTTGCATCAGTCTGGGAGGGCAGGCAACAAGTCTCGCTGCCTCGTGAACATGCAGAAGGTTATGGTGTCCCTGCAGTCATCAGCTGATAACGAAGTGGAGAGGTGAGGCAGTGGCTCCTGGCAGTGAGGCTGCCTTTGCTTTTCTGATTCCTCTAGCACACAGGAGTCCCTGGATGCTGCAGGGGAGAAAGGTGAGCACATCCATTAGCAGACAGAGCAAAGGAGGTTAAGGGATCAGGCTTTTCAGCAGCTGTACGTATTTACCCTGCGACCTGTTGACATTTTCCTACTGTCTTAATGGCCAGAGGTTGAATTTTGCTGAGGCTTGGCCTGTTCTCATCAGTCTGCCACTCCTCTTCCAAGCTTGCACTGAAATTCCTTTGTTTCCACATCAGTGGCAAGATGACAGAGTTGATTCTGCTGTAGCTTGTGTGTGAGCTGTTGGCATATACATGGAATATGACATTTTCCAGTGCTTTAGACCTTTTATTCAGACCAATTATTAGTGTGGCTATTATGAATAATGTGTCATGGATGTGCCTGCCTCCAGCAAACATCTCGTTCCCTGGTGCTCTGCATGCAGCTCTTCTCATGTGTTTGCTGAAGTCCAGGCTTCCAGTAAGAGAAGGTTTGTCTTAAGAAAAAGTCTACAGGTTTTATTTATCAGTGAGGAACGTTCTGAAATCCCCCAGTGTTCCACCCCCCTAAAGCAAGAGAATGCTCAGGAAAATTTCTGCCTACAGAGGTCATGCTGCTGTTATTACCATGTTATTTTTTGCACATACGTTTATTTTGCCTCGCACAGAGGCAGCTTATTTGATTTTGGGAAAACATAAGTATATGCTTTGTCTTTGTCCTACCTCATTCCCCTTGTCTGCTCTGGAGTGGGGAGGACTAGCATGACAAAAAGGCCCAAAGAGACCAGACTGGGCAACCTGGCTATCTTGCACTAAAACCAGCTTTCTAAAGATCTTGGATATATCACTTTCTTCTCTTGTCACTTCTGTCCCCATGCCTCAGCCAAGGATTCTTGGCAATTTCCATCATATTTGTGTAGGATGCAGCACAAACTAAGTGCCTTGGGAAGAAGCTTCTGTTTGCTGCAGCAATAATCACCAGCTCGGTTTTAGCTGAAAAAAGTGCACTTTTCCTGCTTCTGCAGTGGCCAAGCGGTGTTGGGCTATGATCTATAGGGGCAAGATATGGACAGAGGATCTAGGTGTAAGGAAGGGTATGCATCTCATTGAAACGTAAAGGCCACTCCAACAAGTTAAGCTTTTTCTTCGTGAATCTGTGCTGTAGGTGGCTGTTGAGAGTTAGGGTGTTGTGAACGGGGTCAGTCCAACCCTGAGAAAAAAATCGGGTGACCAGGATGCACCAGTGCTGGCAGGGAAGAGAGAAGAATCCCTTCCTTTGTGTACCCCTGTGCCCACGGGACAGGGGAGGTCTATTCATGTTGTCAGCCATTCCAGAGCAATTGAGGAAACACAGAACAATAAGCCCCTCTATGGCCTGTTGTCCTAGCTAAGTGCCATCCTTGCAGCCTTAACAGCCTCAAACTTCAGCTTCAGGTTTTGGTTGCTCTGCACCAAAACCATCTGGCCGTTTGTAGCTACTGATTTCCAAAACGCAACTGAGCCCTGTCCTCCAGGTCGCACTGGACTGAGGGGAAGTTCTGGGAAGATCTCTAGACAGCTCGTACCTTCTTAACCCCGCAGCAATCACGTCAGGCCTGAGGTATAACCCTATTTTACTCCTCAGCACTCCTGCTCTGAACTGGAGTTCTACATCAAACCGCAGGCACTGAAGTGGCCGCAGTCCGTAGCTGGCATCTCTCCGTCTACTGGCCCTGGAGGTGGGTGACTGAACCCCGGATAAACTGCTTGCTTCTAGTTACACAAACACTCACGTAATTTGTCGGAAGCCCTATGGTATTGCAGTGCACTCCAGGATACCAAACTCTGTGGGTGAAACATCCATCAGACCAAATGCAATTGTCTTAAATCGTCTCTGCCTTCTTGTAGCTGAAATACTTCCGTAGGAGGTCTGTCTAACTCAAACTAGGACATCTTTCACATTTACCTGTCTCTTATGTTTTTCATTGCAAGCACTGTCAAAGGAGCTGCAGAAAAAACATGTTACAAACTTTCAAGCTGCTGCTGTTGCCATATTGCACTCCATCTGGAATAAAAACCTTTTTAAAGCACCCCAGATCCAGTATACTCACCTGTGCTGTGATGGGTTACCGCTGTATCATAAGAATCAGTAACAAGCAACTTCCGTCTATGTAATTTTGTAACTTACTGCAGAGACTGACAGTTCAAACTTCAATAGAAGAAAAAAACACTTCTGAAGAGATGCACTGATGATGAAACTACACAAAACAAGATGATTTAACACCTCCCTTGCTAAAAGGCAGAGGTCCCCCTTGAACAGTTACCTTGAACCACCTTTGCTACTGATCAGACACTACACAAACTCATTCTTCTTCCTAACCCCAGGGAAGAGGGAAAGACATTTCTGCAATTGAATGTGCGTATAAAAGGTTTTAATGAGCACCAGAAGTAGCGTAAGAAAAGGGATGGGGTGCTGTGGCCAGGACTGGGGTGCTGGGAGCTCTTGTAGGAGCCCAGTTGCTCACAGAATTGCCCCTGGAAGTACAGGAGGTACAGGAAGAGTTGGTACAGGAGGTGGGGTGGGTGAGGTGCCTGTGATTTCTAGAGACAAGTTCAGGAGAGGGGTCTTTTGGCAGGCAGAGGTATTTGTACCAGAAAGGGAATAAAACAGTGCCTGTTAACTAGGAATGGCCAGAGTGTCCCCGGCATTAAATTAAAGCAAACTGGTTTCAGGGAGATTTAGGTTATTGGGACTCCCTGGAAGAACAGGTCAGTGGGTAGAATACAGTAGGGAAACCTCATCATGAGGACAAATTGAACAGATGCTACCCAAGGCATTAAGGTTCACAGCCAAGTGGAATCCCTTGTAGGAGGATGGCTGCAAAAATCAATTATCATGCCAGCTGGATAAAAATAGAGACCTTTCTAATTTAGTGACGGTAATTTCAAGAGATGGGAGAAGACTGCTTCCACCACACCCCCCCTCCTTCCTCAGTACTTCTCGCATTTGCTTGGTGGTGATTTTGGCACTTTTGGACTCCACAAGCCATTCAACTTGCTAATCTAGCAAAAGATTCATTGGGCTCAGAACAAAAACACAGGCTGGTGAGATAACAGGCTGAATGACATGACCCCCTGGGTCCAACACACCCGAGACAGTGAAAGGGAAAAGTGGTGGAAGCAAGAGGGAGACTGTTTTACACAGCAGCAGCAGCATTAATCCGCTCAGCTTCTCCAGCAACCATAGTCTGTGGGCATGGCTTTATCATCATCGTCTGACAGTCAAACTGCTGCTGAAAGGGACTTCTCTCCCCAGCCCACTTGCTCAGTCAAGATGTACAGCTGCCTGTCCCCATTGTGTGTACTTCCATTGCCATAACCTGATAGAAGTTCAGAGTGACTTTCCAGAAAATGGGATGGGTTTATGAACACATGGTAAGGGACCCAGCACACCTACCAGCATAGGAGCCCCTCTGAAACTTGTGCAAAGCTGAAACGTGAGGAGAGAGAGACGTGTTTCAGGGAGTGCTGGTGGGCAAGCAAGCTCTCTGCTCTGTAGCAGGATACTGTACCGCACACCTGAACTCCAGGGGACTTCTGAGAGTTTGTAACACCTCTCTCGGCAGCATGGTAGGTGATAGCGGCCCAAATCGCAACGCTCTCACAGAGTCTCACAGCAAATCCTCTCTCCCTTATAGGCTCTTGGGCAGAGGTTCTGCAGCTGAGCTTGCATGGCATAGTTAAGATTTCAGTGGTGCACAAAAATGCAGAGTAAATCACAAAGCCACGAATCTAAGCTCTCATCTGTTCCCTTCAGAATAAAAAGTTGTCCTAATATTTATTTCAGCTATTCCATAGTACACTGTAGCTGCAATGCCAAGAAATTGATCTTCAGTGGGGACATCTCACTAGTGACTCCACAGCTTTTGGGGGAAAGCCAACCAGCTGACAGATACAATAGGAAAAAGATTTTTAAATGGGTAAAAACTAAACAGGTCAATAGTATACTGCTTTTCATGACGCAGTTATTCCCAGGGAGGTGGGGAGGGGGAGATATTAATATTTTTGGCTCAGGTTAATCGGCCCCAGCTAAAAGGAACAAACCCCACAGACAGCTCTACACACAGCCTCCGCACAACTCGCTGGAACACCGTCTCCCGCAGACTGAGCAAAGCCAGGCAATGACATACTTCCCAGCGCAGCCTCTCTCTTCCAAGGCTGATCACACAGATACCATTTCCATTAAACAAGAGTTTTTAAGGGCATGGACTCTTCATTAGAGCAATAGCACTGTCATTTACTCTGTGGACAAGCCATACCACTAGCTGCACTGTTCCTCAGGTGAAAGAGTGGCCCAAGGGCAGCAGCTGGTTGGGGATGTTCGGGTTAACACAGGAGAAACTGGGACTGACCAGCCAGTCACACCCTTGTCAAAGCGCTTTCTACATCAAAGGCTCCGATTTGCCTGCTGCTGCTTCAGGCCAGGCAGTTCCAGCCACTTCTGCCCCCAGTCCGGCTTCACTGCAAGACTTCGCAGTGTAATGTCACATACTGCAATGTAGGGTGGCTTTTACCAGTGGTAGAAACAAAGCCCATTCAGGCAGATTTACAGACATGACAGTGCAGGTGTGGAAGGCAAGGCTGTTTTCTTACCTGCCCATTCTTATTACATAAAATCTTGTCAGGGCTTAATTAAGGCCACACTATTTCAGTAGGTCACTTACCGTATGTTTTATGATGGATTTCTTGTACTAAAATCACTGAAGTGACTGAGCCTGCATAAAATAAATCTTAATCCGTCCTTCTTTGGAAAGGGACATAGGGAACATCGAGAACTAGAGACAGAAAAAAAACATGGTTGGGCAATTAAAATCTTTGCAGAAAAGAACATTGATGTGGAAGTCAGGATCCCAGCTGTCTTGCTCCAGGAACTTGCACCACCACCATGAGAAATCACCATGACTTAGAACAGTATTTTTCTCTCTCACTTCATGGCACTAAACACCAAGTGCAACAAAAGAACCTTATTTTTTTATGGATACTCTGCTAGTTCAGTGGAGAGCCATCTCCCCACTACACCGCAGTGACAGCTTTCTGGAGACAAAGTTATTTCTGTATGAACGGGTCTCTACACAGGTACCATTTTTTCCCAACTTTTCTTGCAGCTTTAACTGTAAAGTTATCACACTGAGTACAAATGGTCATTTGTTTCAAATAAATCTAGAGAAAATAGTGAAGTTCCGTACAGGACTGCCTACTCAAGAGTATATCCTTATTTTGGAAGAACAGTTAAGTTTAAAACCAGACAGTGGATTTTTTTTTTTTTCATTAAACAGTTACTGAGCAGAAGAGACCGAGTAGTTTATTTGATGCAGACCACAGTATAATTGGACAAATTTGGATTATAATGGCCAAAGCATAGAGTCTTCAATGCTGTTTTACACCACAATCGGTATTGGCCATGCACATTCAACAACAGCATCTGCTTAGTCATCGCCTTTAAGCTTCTTGATCTTATACTTGTGACGCTCAATTTCTTTCTGCAGACGCTCTATCTCTTTCTTGTGGTGATCAATCTCTTCCTCATGGTGTTTCCGTAAGGCAGAGAGCTGCTCCCTCTCCTTCTCCCTGCAAGAGAGCACAGCACAAGGTGCAGCACCCACCCGCCCGGCCGTCGCTGCAGCCCTTCAGCGCGGGGCCCGGGCGCCGCCGCAGAGCCGGGGGTTTGGCTGCAGGAGGGGGCGGCTGCAGGCGAGATCGGCAGAGGCCCAGCGCTAGGCCGCCTTGCCGGGCCCGGCGGCGGGCGGGGGAGGCCGCTAGCTAGGGCTGCAGGCCGCGCCGCGCTCACCTGAAGTACCGCTCCTCCTCGGCCGCCTGCCTCTTCCCGAAGGCGCCCCCAGCCTCGCGGATGGCGCCGCCGCCGCCGCCGCCCTTCCCGGCGCCTTTGCCCAGCTCGCCCAGCTGCGGGGAGAGACGGCGGTGAGCGGGGAGAGACGAAGGAGGGACACACGGACGGACGGAGACCCCCAGCCCGGCCCCCCGCGCCCACCTGGTCGGCGCCCGAGCCCGAGCCCGAGCCCGAGCTCCAGCGCTGCTGCTGCGCCAGGAGGGCCCCGCGCAGGCCGCCCCGCGCCGCC
>VYZW01023173.1:18610-49591 GCA_013401315.1 Balaeniceps rex
CGGGCCTTCCCCGGGCTCGCTGCCGCCGGCCCCGCGGCGTCTCCCGCGCTCCGAAAAGCCCCTGTTGCGGCTGGGGGAAGGAGCCAGGCGTTCAGCCCCCGTCTCGCTCCCTCGGATAAACCCGGTGGGAGCTGTGCGCTCTGCGGTCTCTGAACATAACCCTCCGCTGTGCTCCAGTGCTTGGCCTTTTTGTGGACAAACTGTCATTTGGGAAGGTGCGTGGGGCCCCTTTCCCTCAGCCTGTGCTAGTCTCTCTTACTTTGTGCAGGCTTGGGTGTGATTACCTGAGCCTGCCTGCAGAAAGGTACTGCCAGTTTGGTGGATGCTTACTTCTTCAAATAAAGGTGAACGTTAAATGTAAATGCATGGTTTGGTTTGGTTTAATACTTAATACTTTTTGTAAAAAACAAAAAGTAAACTGAACTGAATAATCTGCCGTCAGAATGAAGTGGACTTGTATACTTGTACCGTTGTCGCCTAATGTGTTTAATTGGCTATCCCACCAACAGTGGGTTAAAAGCAATAGTGTGGTGGGTTTCCAAGGAATGATGATGACAGTGCTGGTGTAGGAGCAAAGTGAGGGGAAAAGCCACAGCTGTTGAGCAAGCTATAGGAGAGACAGGCAAAAGTGCTTTCTAGGGTTTTTATAGTTAAAATTAATGTTAAATATACTGCCATGCTGTAGAAAAGGCTAAAAAATGAGCTCTGCTAGTGCTTGAGTAAAATCACTACAGGATTGGGATGAGCAAGAGGTATTGTGAATTGTAGTACGGGACGATGATGACTGGTTTAGTAATCACATGGGAAGACAGGTAAGCACATCGTGATGGTCAGTTAATATAGGTCTCTCTTGTTCTTCAGGTAAAGCAAATTGAAAAACGAGACTCAGTTTTAACATCAAAAAACCAAATTGACAGGCTGACCCGACCTGGATCTTCCTATTTCAACTTGAACCCTTTTGAGGTTAGTTTGAATGTTTTATCCTCCCTTCTGACATGGTATACCAACTTCCAGATTTACTGGGTATTTATTTCAGTAAAAAGACCAAACATAAAGAAAGAAAAAAATTCTCTAGATGCAGATTACTGTGCAGAAGGTTTACAGAAGACAGAAGGATGGTGTACATGTGCTCGCTCTCTTTTTCTCTGTTTCATGGTGAGCGATAGCTATTATTTTGACACGTTTCCCTCGTGCAACAGCACTAGAAGATTTGGCAGAGTAATGCTAGGTACTTTCTGAATGAGAACGTAACAGCTACAAATGGCATGTTTGTCAGTTTCTGTTCTGAGCACTCTTGACTCAGCATTTCTTGTTGTGTCTTTTATTTTGGATGTTCATCCCACTGAACTTGTGTAGTGTGTAGAATGCGAGAAGGACTCTCACTGCTTACACTAGTGAGCAGTCTTTGAGGAGTCACTGGAAAATGGATCATTCCCTTGCACATTATGTAGTTTGATTCCAGTTGCAGTCAGTTATAAAGTCTTAATGAGTATTGAAAGCCTGAGGAAGACAGTAAATAAAACAACCTGGTGTTCCTCTGGAGCTGGTGTTTCCCATGCGTATTCCTTCCTGATATCATCTTTATCTGCCTTTTTAAAGCCTCAGGTGCTTTTTGTAGTCTCAGTTTAGGGCTGGTCAGCCAGATCAGTCAGCATATTCACCTTGATGATGTTCAGTTCTGTGTAGATCTTAGTACTTGACTTGGAGAGTAAATTAAGAAAGCCATTTAGAAGTAGACTAATGCCCACTCTCTCACAGCTTTCCTGTGAGAGAGTGGGTTTTATTTACAGATTCTTAGTGTCAGACCAGCATGCATCTGCATTGAGTAGTCTCATTTGTTGCCTTAGGACTTTGGTTCAGCAAATTAACTCACAAAAGAGCTCCTAAGCTCTGCCACGTTCCTAAAGATCAGTACATAGACAAGTGGGCTAGTTTATGGAAATCAAACAGTAAAACTCTCCTGTCATCTTTCAGAATGATAAAATGAATACATTCTTACAAAGTACTATGATTCCTGCCCAAAGTTCCCAGTTACGGGTGATCCAACAGTGTCCCAAAGCCACTGTATGCTTCCATTTCTGCCAAACTTAAGCACTGCTATAGGACTGGTTGAAGGTTTAGATCAGTTGTGGCTATTTAGGGATGGCAGCTGTCTACATGAGACGTGAGTGTGGAAGGGACACAGGCGTAGTCAGAGGAATCTAGCATTGCTAGAAGTAGAATGTCCCAAACATGGTGTGTCTTAAAATGTTTCTGTTTCACTAGGTGAAAATCATGTCCTGAAGCAGCTCCCTGATGGGGGGAGCTTTCTGGTGTTGTGTCTGTGTGCCAGTGAACCAAGTGTTTAGAGCTTGCTGCCGGGAACCTGAAACATGGGGAGTATCATCGAACTTGCTCTGCTTTCATGGTCTCTTTTAGGTACTGCAGATGGATCCTGAAGCCACAGATGAAGAGATAAAGAAAAGATTCCGGCAGGTATTTGGCTTTTGCACTTGAAGCCTCTGGAAGGAAACTAGAAGCTCTGTAGAGATTGTGCAACTGTGCTTGGGAACAAGAAAAATGGTGGTAAAGCTGTATCTGGTATCCTCTGGGTAGAGGAGTAGCCATTTTGGGAAGAAATGCATAGAACAATCTTTGTATCAACAAGAGGAGAGCTGCAGAAGTGTCCCTGGTCCATGCATGGTATGCTTCTTTGCCTGTAAAGTGTGTGATGAGGCTATTGCAAACTGATGTGCCTGTGTATAATCAGCTTATTGAACTTTAGTTCAAAGAGGAGGTCAAAATGTGTCAGAAATTAAGAACTGAGAAAAGGTATTTTTCTCAAATGTATGGACTTGAATCTAGAAGTGTATTTTCTGTGAGGTTTCTTTCGGAATTTCAGCGGTCGTTTTGGTGACTGGGTTACCTGGAACAGCAGCAGCCCTGCTCACTGACCCGTCTGCATTGCCCCATGCAACGCAGGAAACATTACCCCACACTTACTCTGCTGACAGATCTGCAGGAGAAATTTGAATTTAATCAGTGCATGCAGCAAAGAAACACAATATGTGGAGGGCTGTAGCCTCCCACCTGAATTAGCATCAAGAGCTGTCTTCAGACAGGAAGCCATGCTGGCTGACAGAGGAACATACCTGCCAAGTTGGTGATGGGATATGGGCTACTTCTATATGTGGGGAGTGGGAGGATAACCTTTTAGTCTGTTGCTGACTTCTCATTTCTGCAAATCAATAAACTGGGTCTGTCTTAGCTTTAGGCTGATAGAATACCACAGGGAGAAGTTTTGAAGTCAATGTGATGAAATGAAAAAAGTGCGTGAGTTGTGTATCAAAGAACTCAAAACACCTAAATACAGAATGTGGAACAGCCAACAGAAGGAAAAAAGACATTGACGGTAGCAAATCACAGAGTAAATCAGCAGCATGCTGCTGTTTTAAGACCGGAGGCAAACCTTTTTCCTGTGAACTAGCAAGTGCCATGTGTAGAGTTCAGGAAGTAATTATTTTGCATTCTTCAGCACTGATGCAGTATCAGTTGTTGCACTGTGGCTGGTTTTGAACATTATACTAGGAAAGATGCAGATAAGCTAGAGAGCCCATACAGCAACAGCAAAAATAAGAGGTCTGAAAAAAAATGCCATATGGGGAGAGTTTGAAAGAACTTTCTCTTTCTCTGGAAGAGGAAGGTGGAGAACATGTGCTTTCCAGCCCATTTAAGGTTGCCCTAAAGATGGCAGCGATCAGTGTCCTGTCTCTGCTGGATAAAGAGTCCATGAAGGAGTTTTCTTAACTTCCAGTAAAGGAGCCTAAGGAAAAACTTACCCACTCTTTTAAATAGTTTAATATATGAACAGCCTTAGGGATACTGGAGAACTTGGGAGACATTGTTGAGTAAAAGGTGAACTTTGGTTGAGGATGATCTTTGTAGGTTTGTTTGTTCTTAAGACCAAGGATACAAAACTTGGGTGACCAAGTAGTTCATATCAGCCCCAGGCACTGTAGGTGAAGGGTGTTTATATTGTTCTGTACATCCCAAGCTGCAGCTTTTCTCAGACAGCCTGTTTATTACAGGAGTTTGATTTACAAGCTTTTACTGATGCATACTTCTACACGTTGTCAGCTGATTTGTCCATATAGAAAGGAATGTGATCCCCTGTGATTCCTTCTATCTGAGACCATTTTCCTCCTCTCAAAAATCTCTGAAATACTCTTCATCTTTTACAATGATCTTGATAACAAGACCCTTTCTCTTGCAGTTGTCAATATTGGTGCATCCAGACAAAAATCAAGATGATGCAGATAGAGCCCAGAAGGCGTTTGAAGGTAATGCTCTCACCTTTACCTGGGCTGGTGTATTGGACTTGGTGCTTGGACTGCTATTTTTCTGTAGCTGGTTTAAATGTTTATTAGGGGTGGAGGCCCCGCTGACAGACAGAAGAGTTGCTGTGGAGGTGCTTTAGATGAGGCAGATGTGTGGGGTGGCATTTCAGCAGGGAATTTCACTAGGTGGCAGTGTTCACATTGCCAGTTTGCAATGGGAACAAACAAATCCCTGGGGTTTCGAGATTGTTCAAGTAAAACTGTTTAATCTATGCATTAGATTTTATTCAAAGACCATACGACAGAAGTAATGTGATGGGTTTAGGTGTATGCTTTGCATTACGGTGAAGCATTATGCACCTTAAACTTACCTCATGCCGTGTAACTAAATCACTTGGTAGGACTGACACTTTTACCGTGCTAACTCCAAAAGGTGTCTGACAGTTTCTGCCATTATAGTACCCCAAATCTCATTTGACTAATCATGATACCACTTACCTAGATGTATTAAAAAAAAGAAAAACAACCACACGAAACACCCCAGATTCTACAAAGCAACATTTGTATGGTCAACAAGTAGCAACCTTGTGATGCCTTGTGAATGTGACTACTGGTGCTATTAATGTTGACGCTTTTTGTTAGCTGTAGATAAAGCGTACAAGTTGCTGCTAGATCAGGAGCAAAAGAAGAGGGCCTTGGATGTGATACAGGCAGGAAAAGAATATGTGGAACACACTGTAAGTATTCCATAGGAGCATCCAGGGATGGGGGTCAGTGGTAATCAGTCCTTTGTAATTTGCTTTTTGGTACACATGCTGCATGTTTAGGTCATTATAAAGTGAGCTGAGCAAACCTTGTAATAAAGTGCAGGTGGACTCAGAGCTCCTCAAGGCGTGAACAAATGTGCTTTGTCCAAGACTGCTGTTGAGCTCAGTGCAAGATAATTCAGTGAAATTCAGTACTTGAAATAATTAGGTCAGACCATGTGGTCTGACCTAAATATTTTTTTTCAAGTCTGTGAATGAATGATGCGGTTCAAATGTGTGTAGGTGGAGGAAAATAGGTGGTGATAGCAGAAGACTAGGAAGTTTGGGGGAAAATGACCTATAAGATAAGAAAAGGAGCTTGGATTGCATTGGCCAGGAAGTTAGTTGAGTGATGTGGGTAGACTAAAACACAACAAGCTTGAGAAAACAGATGATATGGGAGAACTCAGATACTCTAAACCAAGGAACACTTTATGTGCTGCTTGTTGTTGTTAGTCTTTTGAATATTACAAAGCAAAATAAACTTCCTGCTGGTTTGGATGGTGTATAATGGATATGAATATATCTTAAATGAAAAAAAAAAAAAACCACCACCACCAACAAAAAAACCCAACATTCATCCTATGTTGAATGAATAGGATCTAACATAGTATTTTTAATTACTAGAGTTCATGTGATAGTGATCTTGTACGAGTTTATCTGGACCTAGGACCAGGAGGTTTTGGTCTAAGATAAAACATTGATCCAAATCAAGAACTTACTGTCACCCAGAGTTCTTCCCCCACAGAGGAGTAGGAATGCATAACTACTTGGATGCAATTATGTAAGCCCTATAAAACTTTTTAGGCTCTTATTTTTCTTCTTAATCTTTAGGTGAAAGAAAAAAAGAAGCAGTTGAAGAAGGATGGAAAACCTCCCACCGTAGAAGAGGATGATCCTGAAGTTGTAAGTCATATACTGTTCAGAGAAACTGGGGAGTATGAAATGTGTTGCGAGGAATTAAGAGTCAAAACCAGTATGGAAGTATTTGTTAGACTTGCTAGAGTGTTGTAAATCCTTGCACTTACAGAAGAACAAATTCTGATAAGCCACTGTAGAGTACCATGCGTTGGGTAATACCTGTATATTTTAGAAAATAGTTTAACTGTAAATATATCATGAGATTATGTAGATCAAAATACCCCGTTCTTTTCTTGGAGCAAGTCTTCATTGCTTGCGCATCGTGCAGTCTTTTTTGAATTGAATTTCTCATTGTATTCTGAATGCTGGAACTGTGGCATTCTTGCTGTCAGCAGAAGCATGCACAGAACCCACTGCAGCATGTCTAAAATGTGCTCTTAGTGTCATTTTGTAGTAGGAGCTGTTTCGGCTGTTTCTTCTATATAGTACTTGAGGATAGTTGTGCTGTTCTGCAACAAATCACGTTTATTAAAAAAGGCATGACATAACTTAGTTCTCCTTACCTGGCTTCTAGTCTGAAAAAGTCAAGTGATATTAGAGGCTTTAACAGAATGATAGATGATTATCAAACACTGACATCATTAGTCTTACTGTTGTCACCTTTTTTATTTTCCCACAAAGTGATTTTTTCCTCTTGATATCACCACAGTAACCTCATAACCGTCTCATTTTCCATTGATTTTCAGAAGTCTCTTGCTGTTCTTTAATAATGAAGTTTGTCTTAAGTATAGTGATATTTCCTACTGGAAAGCCAATGCTAGACTTTTACAACACATCAAGAAGATCTGCTGGGAAATTACTATCTAAATAGTGACCATTTTGCCTTTTTTTGTCAAATGTAACATTGCAAGACTTAACAGAAGAATAAGAGAGCTTGAAATGAACAGTTCTGTTTAGGCACAGCTTCATGAATACAAATAGAAATGAGACTAATATGAGGCTAATAAGTAGTTGTTTCCTGGTGTCAGGGCCAGAATTTAATCAGCAGTGTTTTATACCCTTTCCTATGCCTCTGCTATTGACTACTGTCAAGGCAGGATACAGGGTTATGTGGGTGTACATACACTTCACATTCTTTTTATGCTTCTTACACTCTTACGTAAAACAGGTTTCTCTAACTGTGTTAATAGGCATTATTTTAAGACCGGATTTGTGTTTTACAGTTCAAACAAGCTGTATACAAACAGACGATGAAGCTCTTTGCTGAACTGGAAATTAAGAGGAAAGAAAGAGAAGCTAAAGAAATGCATGAAAGGTATGAGCAGCATTCTGCTTGTGCAGTTCAGACTCCTTTTCCCCCCTCATGCTTCCTCAGAGAAGATAAGGAATCATAGAGTCTTAGAGAAGTCTAAGTTGGAACGGACCTCTGGAGATCATCCAGTCCAACTTGCTGCTGAAAGCAGGGCCTTGGATTAGATTAACAACGGTCCTGTCAAGCTGACTTCCAGTGATGTAGATTCCACCACTTCTCTGGTCAACCTGTGGGTTGTAGAGCTCTGTGCTTGAGAAATGCAACAGGAAACTTGCCCTCCTGTATTTAAGACATTGATATATTTGGTGTGCTTATGTACTCTTATATGTATACACGGAGGCCAGCCAAAACAGTGAAATGGTGACACGTTTCTGCATGTTGTTAGCATGCAAAGAATTTATATTTGATTTTAATTAAGTGCCAGAAATACCCTGTGGCATGTGTGATCCTGAACTATTTTAGGTGTTTTGATCACATGTTGCCTGAGTGCTCAATGTGGATGCACTTCATCGAGCAGGGTTTCTGTACTGGTCAGTGAAGGCAGTCTGGGAGATGGTTGCAAGGCACTACTTTTGGTGACACGTGAAAGTTGAGGGGGGGGTGTTAATTCTTACCTCGCATGCTGAAGTGTTTATTAACTTCTCAAAATACGTACTCTCAACAGTTTTAGAGACTTATCACTAGAGTTATGAAGGAGTCCAACTTGTTTTGCCAAGCAAGAGAAGCTGACTCACTGATTAAGTACGTGCATGCTGTCAGTGGTGCCAAACCATCTTCTCTGCTCGCTGCTCTTCTAGATTTGAAATTCTATTTGCTGTGCTATCTTAGGTGTGCATACTTATCTCTTCTGATAAGCAGTTTAATCTGCCAAGAAACCAGAAGAGCTTTTGGAAGTATTACTGTGTTTCTTTAAAGTAGATGCTTGTGGGTTCATGACTTCTTTGTGGCTTCCCTTCCAGGAAGCGGCAGAGGGAAGAGGAAATTGAGGCACAAGAGAAAGCTAAACGAGAGCGAGAATGGCAGAAGAACTTTGAGGTAATCATCAGCTTGACTTCCAGGATGGGCCTCAGCAATTCTTGGCCATGCTGCAGGGAATGCCCCTAGAGAGAAGAGAGACTTCTCGTCTGCAGGTGCTATAAGATAATTTAAGTAGACACTTAGTAAAAGATCCTGCACAAGCCTGGGTTTTGTCCTTGTGTGGGGAGAAGAGCCCACTGATAGGGCTTTGGTATCACCTTTCCAGAAACAGGTCTGGTAAATTAAGGTGTAGTTTTTTTCAGCTCTGTCAGCAGTTCATTCTTGTGCCTAATCAGAAATTTGAATTGCTGCTTAGCCCAGGTTGCTGGTGACCAGTAAAACTTAATCTGGCAGCTGTTCAACCACTAGTGTGGACTGTTGTTGGTACTTTTCAGTCTGGTTGCTAACAATTACAGAATCTGTACCTCCCGTGAATATCAGAGACCTGAATGACAATCGCTTCCCTTCAACCCTTCCACCCTGTATTCAAGGTGTAGGCATATCAGAAGTAGATTTGTGGTGGTTGTGCTGCTATTCTGGGGGTCAAACCTACAGCCTGCCAAAATATTTGATCTAGCCTGTAACTCTTCCCTCATTACACACCAGGGGTGAAGTCTTGTGAGCTGTGGGGGGTGGTGGGCAGGAAAGAAGTCAGTAATGGTGTGCAGAACCTCATGAGAAGATGAGCTAGCTTGTTCATTTAATCCAAAGCCAGATCCCAGTCTATGTTCAAGAGGGCTTTATAAAAGAGGGTGTCTAGGAGAGAAGTGTATGAGCTGGACTGGCATCCTGTGGAAAGTGGACAACTAGGATATTTCTGGACACTCAGCTGGGAAGAGTTTATGTTCATGTGCTATATAACATGGATATAAGAAGCTGGATATTCTGAAAAACTTGTGTAATGCTGCTGTGTTGAGTGCCCCATGGGCTTTGTCATGTAATGCCAGAGAGATAAATGAGTATGTCACTGGCCTTGCTGCTGGCAGAAGTTCTGTGTTCTCATGCCAGAATGGCCACAGAATTTGGGTGTCATTGCTGTAGGGATGCAGTAAAGCATAGCAGCTGAGGAAATGTGAGCAAGTACTGGAAGCAAATAATGATGGACCAAACAGGGGAGCTGCAGAAGTATTGATATTGCAGCTCTGAGTACCTGCATGTCCTCAACCACTCCTGGACAGCTGAACCTCTGCACTTGCAGGTGTCTTCTCCAGCCTTGCTGGTGACTATTTAATCCATGTGAAAAGACAGTATCAAAGCTAGGTGTTAATGTCCAAAATGGATCACTGGAATACAGAAGAATAAGCAGCGTATTTCTGCTAGTGACCATCATTGAGAGAGGGTGATTGGAGACAAAATAACACATGAATTCTTGGCTGCTCCTGTATGTGTACTAATACAGTAGCTGCCTTTAAAATATATCCAAAAGGAGTATGTGTGTTGCTGCTTCAAATGATATTTAAACGGTAAAGAAAAAAAACTTAAGTTGATATTCTGCAATGTGGTTCTGTCTCAGTTTCAGAAAAACCCCAAACAAACCCAACGCAAAAATCCCAACCTTTAAAGTTGCTTGTGTTGTACCTCTGCATTGCTCTTCTGGGCTTTCCTGCTCCTGGTGATTCCAGTCCTTGTCTGCACACTGTATCCTAGTTCTGATCCTGTCTCTTTGCCCTAAAACCTGTAGCTTTTGTCCCTCGTGTATGTTCTGCAGTATTTCTGAATCCTCATAGGAATACCTGTGTCATCCAACTGGTTGCCTGCTGTTTCTAGAAGCTATTCATAGGCTGCTTTCAGAGCTGAATTATATCTTGATGTATTTTAGAAGGAGCAGGTTGGAACATCTACATTCTCCCAGCCCACCCTCAAAATTCACTTTCTTCCTAATTTCAAGAATAGCTTCCACCATGAAACTGTAAGAAACAAGAAGGTTAGAACAGAAATTGCCATACAGCCTTATCCCTAGCAAAAGTGTGATCACAGAATGGTTGAGGTTGGAAGGGACCTCGGGGGTCCATCTGGCCCAACCGCCCTGCTCAAGCAGGGCCACCTAGAGCCAGTTGCCCAGGACCATGTCCAGATGGCTTTTGAATATTCTCAGCGATGGAGACTCCACAACCTCTCTGGGCAACCTGTTCCAGTGCTCGGTCACCCTCAATAAAAACATGTTTCCAGATGTTCAGGTAGAGCCTCTTGTGTTTCAGTTTGTGCTCATGGCCTCTGGTCCTGGCACTGGACATCACCAAGAAGAGCCCGGCTCAGTCTTCTTTCCGCCATCCTTCAGATACTTGTACACATTGATGATATCCCCCCTGAGCTTGTCTTCTCCAGGCTGAACACTCCCAGCTCTCTCAGCCTTTTCTCACAGAGATGCTCCAGTCCCTTCATCATCCTTGTGGCCCTTTGTTGGACTCTCTCCAGTATGTCCATGTCTCTTGTACTGGGAAGCCCAGCCCTGGACACAGCACTCCAGGGGTGGCCTCAGCAGTGCTGAGTAAGAGGGGAAGGATCATCTGCTTCCTCGACCTGCTAGCCATGCTTTGCCTAATGCAGCCCAGGACACCATTTGCCTTCTTTGCAGCAAGGGCACGTTGCTGGCTCATGTTCAACTTGGTGTCCACCAGGACCCCCAGGTTCTTTTCTACCAAGCTGCTTTCCAGCCGGGTGTCCCCCCCAGCATGTGCTGGTGCGTGGGGTTGTTCCTTCCCAGGGGCAGGACTTTGCACTTCTCCTTGTTGAACTGCATGAGGTTCCTGTCAGCCCATTCCTCCAGCCTGCCAAGGTCCCTCTGGATGGCAGCACGACCCTCTGGCCTATTAGCCTCTCCTCCCAGTTTTGTGTCATCTGCAAATCTGCTGAGGGTGCACTCTGCCCCATCATCCAGATCACTGCTAGTGCCTGGCCTTCCCCCATCCTGCTGTGGGGAGGGAGGGGAGTGAAGCAGACAGCTATTGTAGCCAGAGGCTGCGTGCAGCACCAGTATTGCAGGCACAGCCATGGTCAGACGGGCCTTGAGTGTATGGATCCCATGCTGTGAAGTGGATCATCCCTGGACTTGTTCTGTCCTACGGTGTGAAACCGTCAGCCTGTAGAGATCATAGATTGGCTTTGTGGGGAGTCTTTTTTTTCTCCCCCGAGGAGGGGTTTCTGCTGTTCTGCAGGTAGGCCAGGGAGAGGACAAAAGAGATCAGAGACACCAGAGATCTTTTATCATTGTGTCTTTGTGATGAAGCTTGGGGCAAGAAGCATGAGAGAAGACAGCAGTATGTTTCCCTTATCTCTTCTCTGTGCCTCCAAGCTGCAGCACAAGGAGAGCCGTCTCGAGGATGTGAAGACAGAGTAAGGAAATGGCACGTTCTGGGCTGACAGATTAGGAACATCCATTGGAGACGAGGTTTCTTGTTTCCTTTGCACGTCAGAGGATTCAGGAGACTCTAGTCAGGACGGCACATCCCAAGCTGGTTGCTTCTGAAACAGGAAACCAGCATAGTGCTTATACTGGTGTTTGTAAGCTCACCTGTAGTTCCACTGTGCTGTGTCTGTTGCTCTGGCTCTTCACACGCCTAGCTGCCAGGGTGTTACATGCTGGATAAGGGGGAAATTGCTATTGATCTCTTGGAACTGGTATGTACTGACTGTTGTCCGGCTCTTGCTATTGATCTCTTGGAACTGGTATGTACTGACTGTTGTCCGGCTCTTGCGCTTGTTAACTCTCCATTTCCTCTCTGTTGTTCCCAGGAAAGTCGGGATGGTCGTGTGGACAGCTGGAGAAATTTCCAGGCAAATACAAAGGGGAAGAAAGAAAAGAAAAACAGGACCTTCCTGAGACCTCCAAAAGTAAAAATGGAGCAACGTGAATGATCCTGGCAGCACTGCCAAAGTGCAGCTCCTCAGTCCCCTCCCTGCTTTTAAGGACTCATTGGCACCTAGAGTAAGAATTGCTTTTTAGTAGACTGTTTGTTTCCAGTACAATTAATTATTGGTCAAAGTATTTTTTGTACTCTGTCCATTTGAACTAGGGCCATAGTATGAACTTGGCCAGGAACCTGCTACATGTAGAACACTTGGCTTAGGAGGGTCCCCGCCATTATTGCTGTCCTGTTTGTCTGCTGCCCTGTAACTCGATGTTTTGTACTTCACAGAGATTGTGCTGTTTCACCACTTCCACTTCTAGTCTGAGAGCTGAAATACTGGAAATGCATCTGTACCTTTCCAGGCATCATCTTTCTCAGCAAGTTCAGCTTCGGAAAGGTCTGAACTGACTCTGGGAATCTGCTTCCAGCACTGTGCAGTGCAGCTGACCTGCAGTTAAAGTCCTGCAGCTCCTCACTGAACTAAATGGTGCTTGGAAGGACCCTTCCCCCAAGATCTGATTTCCAAATTAAAATCCCAGCTCTCAGGCTTTGTTAATCTCAGACCAGCTGGTCACTTCCTGTAAAGGAAAAATAACTTCTCTTGATTAATAGTTAAGTTGCAATGGTCTGTATGTAAAATAAATTTTTACCCAAGTTACGGGTTTTTTTTCTTGGAATTATTCAAAAATACAATTGCACGGGTGTGAATTGAGTGCTGGCCACTGAAATGTTGCTGCTCTTCAGCGTGAACACTTTTCCTGGTAAGGGTCTGCCATCACCCCAAAGTCTGTTCTGACTTTAATTTAGAAGTGACAGTCCTGCAGAGTGGCACCCAGGATGACGGGGAGAGGATATCTCTTCCCTGGATGCTGCCTGGGTGGATGCAGATGTGCCAGAGGCTGTGCTGAAAACTGAGCTTGTTGCTGTGCCTTTGGGGAACTTGGATGGGTTGGGAGGACTTGGGCACTCCTCAGAGCTATGGGATGAGCTCAAACTCATGAGTTTTGATTTTTAAAATCCTGCTTTGTGTGTGTATTGTAAGTTTTTAAGAGATTCTCAACTGTTTAAAGGCGTTCAAAATGGAGTATACTACAGATTCACATGTGCCTGGCAGACTCCTCTGGAGACCTTTCCGGAAACTCTTCCCATCTGTCCTGATGGCCGTCCCCATACTTGGGTCCTGTGGGTAGCTGCCTCCATGAAGATACAGCTTTTCTTCCCCCTCACTGCCATTAGCCCGCTTCTTTCGCTTGGGCTTGCTGTTTTATGTGCCCTCATCTTCAAATGAGCGCAATCCTTTGTGCTGCTCTTTTGTCTCGGGCATTGGCGAGGTCTCTCTTCAGAAAGATTGGTTCTGCTGCCCCTGAAGAGATGCCTCCATCTTCTGGTGTCTCAACTCTTTAAGTTTTGATTAATTGCCTTCTATTTCTGCCTGCTAGGGAGGAGCGACATGATCAAGTTGTTGTGTTACCAAACAGATTTCTGCAGGAAAAGCAGCTCCCAAGGAAGGTAGTGCTCTCTGACAGGGCCTAGGATTTAGATGAATCTGCTGATAGGTGGACGGTGCTCTCCACTCACCTTCGTTTCTTCTTTTCCTCTCATGCACTGGTCTGTGTGACCAGATGTAAAGTGAAACATCCTTCCCTAATAAAACTAAGGTATTTTGGTGTTTTATACATTAACTAGCTCTTAGAACAGTAGAATACAGTTCCTATTTTCTGTGTAAACAAAGGAATAGTTTACCTTATTTGTTCTGCTAGGTATGACCTGCTAGATAGCTTGAGCTGAACCTCAAGGGGCAAAACATAGCTTAAAAAATAACGTCAGTGATGTCTGGGGGGCACACAGGAGCCAACCAATAACTAGCAGCAGACTAAGGTGCGCTGGCAGGTCTGGGAGACACTGAACTGTGCAGCATTGCTCTGTTCAGGCAGTGAAATTCCTTTTTTTTGGCAGAGCCTGATCCTCCGTTAACTGGGAACGCATTGGTAGGACACAACTTCCTTGTCAAGGCAACGATTAGCTGCATTTGTTCTGGGGAAAATGTCAGTTAACTTTTGCGGTGCTGTCTCTCAGATGCAATCTCTTCTGGTTCCTGGGTGTAAGAAACGATCAGTGCTGCGCAGTAGCTCAGATGATTAGAGTATTTCTAAGCACAGTCTCTCCCCCAAAGGACATGTTGTCTCTCCAACTTGTCTGCCTCTTGTTCCCCTGTCAAAGTATTTCTAGCTTAGAGATCTGTCCCAGTCACTGTTGTCCCAGAGTCCTTTCTTTTGATACTGAAATACTGGTCTTTCTAGTAGCATTTCCTTTCAGATGGTGTAATCTTTGCTGAGCGATGGTACTGACCTTTCAGATCTTTTCTTTAAATTTTTTTCTGGTAGCTCAGGATGAGTCCTGTGAGAACATGAAATGCTGGTAAGACCCACGTTATGCTTCTGCTTCCCAGAGACGTGTAGTTTACGAGAATTTGACCAGTGGAGTGGCTTACCACTGGGTCTTGAGGAGTGCAGCCTGCGACCAAAGTCAACGAAGTACTAGTCCTACGGGCTTCTGCAGTTAAGAGTCATTTTTTCCGCTGCATATTTCCATTGGTTGGGGCAGCAAAACGTGTAGCTTATAACAATGCTGTTTCATTGTCAATTTAGCTGTTCCTGTTTCCTTTTCTTCCTGTCCTGCCTACAATATGCTTCTATGTCTGAATATGAACATTTCTCTGAATCTGACATTTCTCCTGTCTTATCTGCTCAGCCAAGTCCTGTGAAGCTTCCCATCTGCCAGGCGGGCTTTAGCAACAGCAAAATACCTGGCCCTTTGCTAGATATTTCTCTGCTCCACTGGAGGGAACCTGGGAGGTTAATTTTGATCCTTGTATTCAGGCTTTGTAAATGCTCTCTTAAACCAGCTGAAACTGAAGAGCAACTGTGAGAGGTTGGCCTTAATAGAGGAAGTTTCCCTCAGAAAGAGTTGGGCGATTGCAGTACGTTATCTAGAGCAAATGGGCTGTCTTGACTTCCTTTTTCTCTTGCAAGCTGCAGTGTGAGCAAGACCTCCCCTGTTTGGGCAGCTGAGCCCTACAATTCACAAGCAGAAAAGGGGCATCGTGCCTTGTTTTGTGCACCAGCACAGCATGCCTGGGCCCGATGGTGTGCAGGGCTGCGCCGGGTGGGTTCAAAACCTCCATGTTTTTGTTTTCCAGAACTCCTGCTGGCAGGGCACCTCCTGCTGCTGGGGGCTCCCCTGCCTCTAGCTCCGGGGGTAATTCCTTTTGCTCCTTGAAAGGTAAAGCTTGCACAGCCCTTGCTTCGTGTTGTGCACAAAATGAGCAGATGTTTGGGAGTGCTGCTCCTCTAGGCTGGGCTCCTGTATTTCCTGCTCCGATCTCAGCACTGCATTGAGCACCATGCACACTTCAGATAGATCTAGGACATAGCTGAGCTGCCTGACTCACTGTTGAGGCTTGGCAGCCTTCCTTCTAGGAAGCCTCCCTCTCAGACCAGCCAGAGGGCTTCAGACTCCAAGGGCAAGAACGGACACGTATTTTGGGACAATTACGTCTTTCCTTTGTAGCAGGAGATCTCTGCCTCAGCCTATTCAGTGCCATTAAAATGGACTCTCCTGCATTATTGGCCTCCCTGGCCACCTGCTTCATTCATATTCCCTTTCTGGGATATTCAGTTGTCCTGCAGCAGCAGGGAAGTGCAGACATAGCATTAATATTGACATTAAGGTGCAAAGTCCCCTGCCTCACAGGCACTACTAGATTCTCATTGAAGTAACCTGAAAATAATCGATGGGATTTATGTGTCACCCATCTTCTCTGGTCTGGTCAAATTGGTTCCTTTTCAAATGCTGGCAGGCCCTGTCTGGCCACTTTTGTAACAGTTTTTCTGGGTGGAACGGGGTTTGCGGGAGTGCATTTTGATGACACGGAGACTACCTGCAAAGGAAAATAACACTGGCACATGTGCCGGTGTAATTATTGCAGTTCGAATCACAGAACTGAAATGTTTTGGTGAAGAACCTCTGTAGGTCTTTAATTTGACCTTGTGTTTGAAGTGAGGCTGTCACCAATGGTAGGTGAGGTCAGCTGTGGCTTTATCTAGGAAGTGGCAAGGAGGAGACCCTTAGCCTCTCTGGGTTCCTGTCCCAGGGATGCACAGCCCTTCTAGCAAAAATATTTCACCAACGCCCATCCTGACTGTCCTGCACCCCAGTTTGTGGCTGTTGCCCCTTGTCACACCATTTGCCACTACTGAGAACAGTTTGCTTCCGTCCTCTTCGCAGCTTCCCTTCTAACAGCTGCAGGTAGTGATCAGATCATCCCTCAGCCTCCGGGCTATCCCAGCCCTGCTCCCTTCAAAGGACGTGCCCCAGGGCTCAGGCCATGGTGGCAGCTCTCTGCCAGTCCCTCTCCAGTTCTCCATGACCCTTTCGAGTTGCACACAAGGTTTCAGGTGCAGCATCACCAGTACCAAGCAGAGGGAACATTAACTGTCCTCACTCTGCTGGCCACGCTCCTCCTAGCATAGCCTGGTTTTCCTTATTCACAAGAGGATGCTGGTGACCACCTCTGTTGAGAAAGGCCATAACTTACCTACACCATAAACTGGTGCAGCTTTTCTGTTTGGTTGGGAAATTGGGGTATTTGCTGCAGCTCTGCATACTGGAGTTGGGCGTCTGGCAGACCTAGACGGGGATACTGCAGGACGTGCAAATAGCGAGTTCCTTCTGATAGCAGCGCAGGTTGTGTGCCTGCTCTGATGTGCTTTCAACATGCTTTTGTGCACCAACCAGTTGTGACTGTCTGGCCCTTCAGGGCTGTCTCAGAAACCTCACGCCTCCTTCCTTGCAGAAACCAGTGCCAGTTCTTAACAGCAAATAAAACCCAACAACATTTCCTTGTTAAACAACCCACGGTGAATAAAGGGAGGAGACAGAAACACACGTGATTTCTTGTTATGACACGAGTGACTGACCGGATGTTATGCCCATGACCTAAGTGATGCCAGTGCCACAGAACACATCTGGGGAAATCCCCTGTGAAACCTGAGCAGAGCAATGCCGGAGCTGCTGCCCTGGGACTGCGGCAGCAAGAGGGAGTGGGTCCCCTAGGCGTCCGTTCACCCTTTCTTCCCAGGCTGAAGGAGCACAAGAACCGAGCGGGGTTTATAATGCTGCAGAGAGGGCAAGG
Source organism: Balaeniceps rex (assembly GCA_013401315.1). Lineage (NCBI taxonomy): Eukaryota > Metazoa > Chordata > Aves > Pelecaniformes > Balaenicipitidae > Balaeniceps > Balaeniceps rex. The sequence goes on from VYZW01023173.1 coordinate 35,965, forward strand.
AAACTAGCTGCCACAGCCTGGAATATTTTTCTGGCTGTTTCCCCATACAGGGACTCACACAGCAAAGCGGTCTCATCCTGACGCTTTCGCCTGCTGCAGCAAGTCTCCACCTCCAATGGAGGCATTTGAACAAGCACTCACCGCTGTGCTGGCTCCCAGTCCCATGTCTGGAAGGAAATGAGAAGCCCAGAGGACAGATCTGCCAAGGGTGCTGGCCCCCCTCGCCAAGCCCAGACCACCTCCACCACCCTGGCTGGGCTGGGGAACGTCCCTGCCCTGGACCCGCTGCAGGGCAGGGCTACCCAATCTCAGGCCTGTGAGGCACTGGGTGACACGGGAGCGTGACAAGCCCCTGGCCAGCATGGAGCCTCCACCGCTGGTTCCCTACCGCCGCCTGCTTGAGGAAGGGCCACAGGAGTCGGTGTCGAGCTCCAGGGCGCAGCCGGGGCACGTCCTGAGCTGTGTTGCAAGAGCCAAGAGGGAAGTGAGTCATGCACCTGCAAGCGCGCCCTCCTTCCCGTCCGAGCTTCTTCCCAGGCAGGAGCACAGGAGCAGCTCAGCCCTGCTGGTGGCTCCGCTTGCGGCAGGAACCTGGCGGGCTGGGTCTGCTGGGCCAGGTGCTCTGCGGCCACAAGGTAAGAGGCTCCTTTCCCTTCTGCTTGCTCTCCCAGGGTGCTGGCCACCCTCCCCAAGCTCCACAGGCTCCTTCTGCATCTGGGTGTCTCGGGACACGGGCTGGCTGCACGTCCCCCCTGGGTCTCTGAGCTGTGGCGTCTCAGGCAGCTCCAGGGGCTTCAGAGCCACCCTCATCTTCCCCATCCAGGCGTGCTGGGAAGACATGTGCTCGCACCCCACGCCCAGCAAGCAGGGACGAGGTGTGTCATGATGGTGCAAGTCAGGCTAGCGCTGCCATTGCCTTTGGGGTGGCAGGGATGGCGACTGCGCTCGTCTGGGTCCCGTCCCACTCCTGGGTGGCAAAAATGACCCAGCTTTGCTTAGATGCTGCAAAGTAAGGTGAGGAGCCCTGCCATGGACATTCCTCCTGTGAGGAAGAGGAGGCAATGCTCGGAGCCTCTCAAGGAGCTCAGGTCCCTCATCCTGCTGGTGCATGGCCCCTGCCCTTGCCCCTGCCAGGCTGGGGCAGGGGGACAGGGCAGAGCCTGCCCAGGCCAGAGGGCAGGCAGTAGGGAGGTAACTTGCTGCAGTGTGGAGCAGTGGGAGCAGAGTGACCCGGCCGTTGACAGCTCAGTGGAGGCATGGTTTTTCCCTCCGGCAGAGCTACGACAGCCTGGGGCTGCAGCATTCAAATCCTGACACAGTGGCCTGTGGAGATCACCCCTCTGCCCAGTGCAGCAGGGCTGGACTTGGGCTCCACCTGCGAAAACCAGCTGGACTCTGCCCTGCTCACTGCTTCACCCACTCCGGGTGAGGCAGCCTGGCTCCCACCAGCAACATTTCCTGCCAGGCTGGGTTATCCCAGCGACACCACAGTGAGTGGCAGACGCTGTGCCCTGCCTTTGCAGCTGTCAGATGGCTACCAGGAAGCATCCCTGCTCTTTACCCCAGGAGGGGGTCTGGGCCGCTGGGGTGGAATGCATTTCCCTGCTGAGCAACCCAAGCTCCGGGGCACATTCCTGCAGAGTCGGTAATAAGGTGGGGACATGTGCTGGGCTCTGAAATGCTCAGAGGGGAAAGCTACAGAGTTTATTTAGTATTTCTTTCCTGCAACAAACAAAATGAAATTGTGCAGAGGGTGTGAGATGAGTAGCGGCAACTCACAGACAGTAATGCTTAGCGTCAGATTGTCAGCCCCTCTGGCTCGAAAGGAACTTCATGTCCTTTCAAAGTCCCATCCTGGCACTTGAGGACACATCCTGGTGACTGGGAGTGGCAGGGCTCACAATCACTGGTCTGCTGGTCCTGCACACTGCATAGACTGCACAACTCTAAGCCTGGTGGCAGCGGCTGGTGCTTTCACAAGCTCCGTGTCGGTATTTCATCTTGTCCTCGTTCGCTGGTCTTGTCGCTGAACAGGGCAGTTGACAGTGCACACAGAGACTGTCGGCTAAAATGCTGCTCCTCTGTTTGCACTCCATGGAGAGCTCTTCTCCACTAATACGGTGTGGTTGTGTTCTTGGAAAGAGCTTATATTTGGATATTTGCTTGTAATACTATATTTCCAAACCCAACAGAGTTTCTGATACCTGCAAAATGTATATGTCATCATCAAAAGCGGGTATGTTGCTAACAGGCTCTATCTCAGAAGGAAACAACCTCAAGGAAACATGCTAGAGGCAGACAGTGCGTACAAGGAGGCAGTGTGCATCTTCCACAGCAGTGTGCACTTGCCATGAGAGTGCTGATACGGTGCCAGAACCAAGGGGAACAGCCCGCTGCCTACCAACCGGCTTGCATGAAGTTATCCCCAGAAAACATCATTTGGAAGAGCTGCTCTAGGATCCAGCATCCTGATAGTACCATTAGTGCTACTGAACAGCATCATATGGGAATCAGTTCTAGTAAAAGAAGCTTATTTAGTTTTTTATTAGAATGCAAGTTTGGTTGATAAAAGTAAAGGCATATTCAAGTTATTTTTTGGTTGTTTTTTTTTTTAACTTGGCCTTGCATGCATTCAGTGTTGTCAGACTTTGTGTGCATCCCCCAGGCTGGAAGAGTGGTAAATAACATTGAGGACAGGGCAGACAAAAACTGCCAGGACCACTTAATAAGCTAGGCCACTGCAAACAAAATGCATCTTAATACCGGATTCAAAGTTATGCACTCGGAAACAGGCAGCAGTCCCAGGAGAGCAGGGGAACAGGGTCCCCAGCTGGAAGGGATGCAAGAGGGAGGAGTGCTGGCTGCGGGTGCTGTACGAGGGTTGAAGGGACCTGCCAATGCAAAACAGACACGAGGCAGTTCAGGAGGGAGGGAGGGACTATTCTCACCCTTCCTCTATTGCCTTGGTACTGGGAGCGCTGAATCTGGGTCCCCTTCTACTTTTCATGCTTTAAATACAACAGCTGAAAATGGAGACAATGTGAGGAAGGGAATCCCCCAACTAATTAAGAGGTGGACAAGTGCAAACCCGGCAAGAGGCCAGTCTACACGACCAAGCGGTTGTTCTGGGCATTTCTGTGAATCTCAAGAGCTTGAGACCTAACCTGAGCATTTGAGGCAAAGCTGAAAAATGAGTAAATCTGCAGAGTGGTGAGGAGGCACTGGCCAGGACGGACATGGTCAGGTCCCAGCTCGGGGCAGTTATAGGTGTCCTGACTTCAGTGGGAGTGCTTAAATCAGAAAGCAAAGCTTGTGTCACTGCTAGAGCTCCAACCATCAGGTCTCCTTGTGTCTTTCACCACCGAACTTGGTATGGTTTTGTTGTTTGGTTCTCTGGGTTTTATGAAAGATCTTTTTTGCTGAACTTCAGTGATGTGCCTGTGCCCCATCAGTGGCAGAACCAACGCAGGGCTGAGCAAAGGAAGGATGAAGATTTCTGACGAGAGCCAAACATCCTGGGCTTTCATTTCCTCTAAGAACTTGGCTGTGGCAGGACAGCCAAGCTTTGTTTGGCCATTGCTACAGCCTTTGCAAGCGGTCCCCTTCCCTCTGTGACCAGACATCCTCACTGGCTGCTCTTCTCAAACATATGGGCTGGCCACCAGCCAACGTCATGAGCATGCTTTTATTTTGCTTTTAATTTAAACACTCCCCTTTGCACTGGGGGAGTTTAGGTCCTGCTCAGCTCAGGTGGCTTCCGAGTCCCTTGGACACCCGGTGCTGTTGCTGTGGCGGACAAGGGTGATCCCACAGCAGCTCAGGGAGTGTCCAGCTGTGGTGCCAGTTGTGGTCTCCACGCACCTCTGGGTGTTTTGGAGCTTCCCCTGAGCAGGGCCCCGAGCAGCAGGACATCCAGGTTTGCACAGCAGTTTGCTGAGCACTTGCACAACGCCCTGCCAGGCTGGGAGCTTGGCTAGGGCTCCTGGTAGCTGCCAGGCACCTGGATACACAGCCTGCCTCTGCTCACCCCGGGGCACCATGCTGAGTTGCGTGCCAGGTGCTTCCCTCTATAATGGCCCTGGGAAAGGTCATCTGCACCCTCTGGAGAAGAGCCAGGGAAGAGGTGACCCAGGCAAAGAAGCCCAGATCAGTGCTGGGGCTTTGCCTGCCCCTGGCTGGGGACAACCAGCCACTGGCATGGACAGAGGGTGGGTTCTGGCACTGTGCTGGCTGCCTCGATGCTGCACAGCCCATCGCCTCGAGACGCATGACGCCAGGCAAGCCAAAAGTCAGTGTCTTGGCAAAGCAGTGTTGCTGCTGTCCATCTTGCCCCTCCGTCAGCGCCCCATCTCCCTGGCTGATGAGGAGGTTACTGTGTCCCAGCTCAAGAGCCAGGGCTCACCAGCTCAACAGCAAAAGCATGACTTGAAGGTGTCCCAGGGTCTGTGCTAGCTCCTGGCTCTCTGAGAAGTCTGGCTGGTGCCCTCAACTGGTGTGGCCCAGGGGACACCACTCTCAGCCTGTCCCTGGTGGCTCTCCCAAGATGTGACACCACACCATGGGAGCCTCTGGTGCTCCTCACAGCATGGCCATGGCCTACCATGGTCTGTTTGCCAGAGATGGCATTTCATGAGAAGAGCCAGGAGAGCCAGCCTTCCCAGGGGAGCACCAATGTGGACTGGCCTCTTCTGCTTCTGCTTGGGCCCATGTTGTTCCTCAGCAGCCTTGTTGCAGGCTCAGGCACCTCTTTGTGCTGGTGATGGACTTTGTGGCTCCATTCATATGTGTTTCACACTGAACCCAGTCACCAGACCCAGTGCTTCAGTTCCTGTAGCGGCCTGCAGGTGTGAGGTTTGTGCAGGACATGGTGCAGATGCTCCAAGCTCACATCTGCACTGTGTTTAGGTGTAAGAGCAGTGTCTGCATGGAGGGCAGGTTAACCATCAGCATGGGAGCTACAACTTGGGATTTACGGCTTAGCTGGGACCATGTGTGCAGCTTTGCTTGTCACTGGTGTCTCCCTGAGCACGCCACCAATTTGCATCATTGTGATGAGTGGTCTTCAGGCTGCCACAAATAATGGTGGCCATGATGTGAAGGTGGATGAGCCAGATGAAGACCTGCCATGCTGTGGTGTCTCAGTGTCCGCTGAAGGTCCCTGAGATAAAAGGAGACTTGGGATGGCTGGATTCCTGGATCTGTTTAGCCCCAACACAAGTGTGAAGGAAATTCTGCTAGGGAATGAGTCCATGGGATAGATGAGTTTCCTGGAACTTCCCTTCCTTGAAGTTATTAAGTAAGTGAAAACTTTTCTGGCTTCTGCCATTCATGTTTGGAAGGAGGATGCTCAAATGCTGTCTAATCCCAGATCTAACCAGGGACACGAGTGGACTCCTATTCTGCCTTTAGAGGAAAACCCCAACTTTGCCCCCTTTCAGGATCATCAGGAGCAGAGATACTCTGAGGAAATAGCGTTAAGGACTTTCCAGATCTTCACTGTGGTTAATTGCCTTTCCTCTACAGCTTATTTTATTTCTCATTTCCTTTGAGCTGATGTCACACATTTCCTCTTCTTTAGTGACTCTGCAGTCATGCTGCAGTTGCTCCCATTCTGGTGTCCTGTTCTTGAGAGCTGCCTGCGTGGAGACCTTCCAGCCCCAGGTCAGAGAAAAGAACACTCAGAAGAAGACTGAGCATCCTCAGTAAAACACCCATCACTGCTCTACTAAAGCTGAAGATGGACATATCGTGCTGAATCCTTTTGACTGTGGTAAGCAGAAAATATACTGTATTAGTACTATTCCTCTTGGAATATACTTTTGCTGATGGCATAGTTTGTGATAGGCGTGGTCATTACACCTTGCAGCCATGAGCCAGTAAATCCTTATTGGGAGAGCATGGCCCATGGGAGAGAGTGTAGACTGGGAGCAGAGTCCACAGTTGCCCTGGCCATGCTCTGCTGTGCAGCCGGTTACTTCCACCTCTAGTTCTGCATACAATGGAGTTGATGATATAAAACCACTTGGGGTTATAGGCTGGTGTAGTAGTGTACAAGGTAGTGGCTTGGGCTAGAGTTGCCAGGGGTTTTGGTAATGCAGTGCAACCTGCTGCAGCAGAGAAAAGGACTCACATTCGCCAGCCTGCACCCTGCCTGTTCTCCCTTGTGCTGGCACGGACAATTACGTGTTTTATACAAAGGAGAAACGCTTCAACAGGAGAGGCTGAGTGAGATCCCCCCATAAGGTACTCCAGAGTCTAGGGCTTAGGACATCTCCCAAGTATACGGGAGATGTGAGCTCGAGTTCCTCAGGCTGAAGAGGAAAGTGGGTATTGAGTAAATTTAGTGGGGAATGGTGCCATGCTCTCTTCTAGCTGTATTTTGTAGAATATCTGGCTTGACAAGCGAGAAGGGAAAAACAACTCTCTTGTGATTCCCTGAAGGACCTTAGCATTGGCACTGCACAGCCTACTAATGCAAAGACAGATGAGCTCTACCAAGTGCTGTCAGGGCCAGGAGACGGCACTGCCATCTCCCACAGCCCACCTTTGCCAGAGATTTCTAGCAGACTTAAAAACGTAGAGCACATCCTTGCATTCACCTCCAGGTCAGAGCACAGCCCCTTAGCTCAAAGCCATCTTCTGTGCAGGGCTTTGCAGTGGAGGGGGACGAGCAGGTTCGCTCTCCCTTCCACCCCATCTGCTAAATCTGGCAGCTGATGGGCAGGCCTGGAGACCCCACCAGTAAAGTTCACCAGAGCTCCTGGGCAAAGTTGGGAGGCTGCCATGCCCATGTACAGCACCAGAAATGGAGGGGTAGATGGACAGTGCCCCGCAGCACAGTCTAAAGGGACTTTGTGAATAACATTTGTGCCTATGTATTGGATGTGAGCACTTCTCTCCTCCTCATGAATTCTGCTAGTGGGATGCATCACCTTTTTTTTTTTCCCTACTCTTGGTATATTCAGGTCTGGTGCCACAGTGATAGAGCACCTTTCATTGCAAAGATCCCAGCCCCAAGCACCAGAACTATTTGCTGAAGTTGGCAGATAGTCAGAACAGATTAGTTTCTCTTGCCCCTGCACAGCCTCACCCCTTCCCTGAATGTCTGCATCTGCTAGGTGCCCTCCTGATCTGCGAGATGCGAGCCCTTCCAACTGGTGCATGTCCTTACCAGAGACAGTCTCTCAGTGGGTGGGAGAGCTGGGCTTAGACACGGACATTTATTTAAGGCCGTGTTGTGACAATTACCACTTTTCATACATAGATGAGGGTATGGAAACAGATCCATGAGATGACCAGTAGGACTTGCCTTGGGTCCTGCATGAATCAAAGGTAGAACAGGGAACAGAGCTGCCTGCTCTGGGACCTCTCCACAGGGGAGCAGGGACTGACACGTTACTCCTCAGGGATGTGCCAGACCTCTGTGGCCAGACCCCAAGGTGTCATAGCCCAGACCATCCTCACCTCCTGGCTACCACCACCTGAATCAGCTACTACCCTCTAGAGATCAGTGGGTTCTCAGCAGAGTGGCAGAGATCAAGGTGAAAGAGGACAGATACATGTGTCACCTGGCCAACTACTAGTACTGCCACAGCTACTTGTTAATTCACATGGAACATGGCTGAAAGATTGAGTTTAAAGATACTCAAACCCCAGTATGTAGCAGCCTGTGAAGGTCCAAGGACAAGTTTTGTATATCTGTAGTTGTCATGTCCTTAGGGGACCTGCGAGAGGTGAGGGGGGACAGGCTCAGGAAGATGACTATTGCCTTCTCCTAACAAGTGGAAAGAAGTACCAAGGGGTTTGCAGAATTTTCTGAAGAAAGGGAGAGCTTTCTTGAGCTACAGCTGACTTCCCCATTTGCAGAGGAAAACTGTAAATGTGAAAATGAAGAAAAAATGAGGAACCAACATGGTTCAATGGGCACAAAGAGACACTCAACCCAGAGAGGGTGAGATGGGTGTTCATGCCACTATCTGCTGCTGGGGAAGATCCAGAAAGTTTCAAGGCAGGAAGGTGCCTTCTCAGGAGGCAGCAGGCTTTGGGGGAAAATGCTTGTTGTCCGTGGGGCTGGCAGATGGGAGGCAAGCACATTACAAAGTGCAGCACCCGGCATTCCCATCGTAACTTGCACAAGAAGTTTAGCCTTCATGACTGGTGGTACAGTTTACTCACTCTCAAGGAAAACCACTGTGTTCTGCAAATTAGGTTAAAAACCCAGCAAGTTTACCATCAGCGAGAAACCTAGTGTCCTTGCCTGTGGCTCTCAAACTGCTTTCTCTGCATTAGTCAGTTATCTTCCCATGAAGGAAGAGGGAGAGAAAACCAAGCAGAGCTGCAGGATTGTGTCAGGGAGAGGTGAGTGCCTGCCCAGCGTCAGACAGGGAGTTGGTGCTAAAGCCAAGAACAGGCGTGTACATCCTCTGGATGGTAAAAGCAGCAGGTTAAAGTATACAAGGGATTAGACCACATCCATGTAAAACTGAGACAAGAACATGTACAGTATTGATGATGCAGGAATTTGGTACGTCCAAACTGTAGGCAAGATTTGAAGAAATACTAACTGAGGTGGGGACTGGTAATATTAAAAACCTGAAGGCATCTCTTTAGGGACAGTGTTTGTCAGCAGCCTCGCCAGTGACACAGCAAAGTACAGAATTGCTGCTGCGGACACTTGCATTTGATGCAGAAATGGTAGGGGGGGAAAAAAACAGGGAGCCAGACTGGTTTGATGACAACTTGAATTCAAAATGATGGCACGATAGACGGCAGCCAGGATTTTAAGAGAGATAAACTGTAGTTAAAATCAGCAATGTACCACAAAACATCACCCTTCAGGATTAGAGACTCATCTTTTACATCAGTCACTTTTAGTAAAAAAATTGAGAGCCTATGAAGTGAATGTGAGATCCTGCAACTGAGAAAACAAATACAATCTTTACAAATGTAAGAAGGAAAATGTCAGAAAACAAGTAGAGGGCGACTCTGGAAATGGCACTAGTGAGACATTTCTACCAGATATTGCTTCATTTCTGGAATTTCTAGGTAAAAATAAATGTAGGCAAGTTAGAAAGCATTAGGAACCACAGGGGGGAAAAAGAAACCCAGAAAACCTGTTTGCTTGTAGTAAAAGATTAAGAAGCTTGAGACAGTACAGAGTAACAGATTATTTTATCTAAGAACCCTCAAGCAGAAAAGTCTTTTGAGGTTAGAGATTAGTGATCTCAGATCCACACTGCAGCAAACAACACTGGATGAAGACACAACACAGCTGAAAATGAAAGGTGGTTTTTGGCTTAGCAATGGTACCACACCAACCAGCTCATTTTATGCTTTATATTTTTAGGCAAGAAGAAAAGCTACGGCAGGAAATTCTGCTTCAGAGGTGGCCACTCAGCATCACGATGTCTGGAAAGGGTAAAGGTGGTGCTGAAGGTAGTGCTGATTCCTACATTCCATGCCACATAGACTCTGAGTTTCGCTACAACCTCTTCACTGTTTTCTACAGCATCATTTTCATTCTGGGCTTTGTTGCCAACTGCTATGTGCTCTGGATTTTCAGCCGTATCTACCCTACCAAGAAACTCAATGAAATCAAGATATTCATGGTGAACCTGACAGTAGCTGACCTGCTCTTCTTGGTTACGATGCCAATGTGGGTTGTTTACTATCACCACCATGGAGACTGGATCATGCCCGAGTTCCTCTGTAACGTGGCTGGCTGTTTATTTTTCGTTAACACCTACTCTTCCGTTGCCTTTCTGATGGTCATCACATACAACCGTTACCAAGCCGTGACTAATCCCATTAAAGCTGCTCAGCTTACCACCCAGAGAAGGGGTATCTACTTATCAGCAGCTATCTGGATCATAATAGTGGGCAGCTCTTTGTATTACCTTTTTGACAATAATACTAATCAGGAGGTGATCGATTCGAAGAATTTCACACGGTGCTTTGAGCGCTATAACTCTTCTAGCAGTGTTGCAGCTGTTCTTGCCATTCATGTCATCATCTGCATCCTCTTCTATATAATTTTCCTTTTTATACTAGCCTGGAACATCATCATTATCAGGACCCTGTTCTCCAAATCAGTGCGGTCACAGAAGAGTGCTCATGTCAAGCAAAGGGCGCTCTGGATGGTTTGCACAGTGCTGGCTGTGTTCATCATAAGCTTTGTACCTCATCACATAGTGCACCTGCCTTGGACCCTGACTGTTCTGGAGCAGTGGCAGAGGGAAAACTGTCAGTTGCGCCAACAACTCAATGATGCTCACCAGGTGACTTTGTGCCTCTTGAGTATGAACTGTGTGTTGGACCCAATCATCTACTGCTTCCTCACCAAGAAGTTCCAGAAGCATCTTTCAGAAAACCTGAAAAGCATGAAAGGGAGTCGGAAGTGCTCCAGGCAAACCACGGACACAGTGATTGAGGGCACCATTCACCAAGAGGATGCCATCAGGATCTAGGTCAGCTCTGTCCTGATTGCAGACTGAGATGCATGAATTAGTCACTCATCTTTTCTCAAGAACAGGCACTGAGGAACACAACAGAGGACCAGGATAGTACATTTCCTTTTTCCCATTAGAAAGAAGAATGGACGCTCATTTCTTCTATCACATGCAACTGGCAGAACTGGAGCCTGTAATAATCTGGCAGAGAAGCACCTTCTGTCTGGGCTGATGTTCTCATCAGCACTGAGAACAGCTCAGATGATCTGCTTTTACATGAAAGGTGTCATTGAGTCTCTGCAGTGAGCAGCTAGAAGTGCACTGAAGTTACCAATTGTGTCAGCCCAGATAGCACCATCCCTGGTCCTTTGCCTGCCCAGCTCCTACGAAGAATCCAGTATCAGAGCTGAAAGAGACTTCTAAAAGATCTGGAAGAACAGACTGAGATGCTAGCATCAAGTGACTTTTCTAAGAAGCTTGCATGGTTCTGTGAAGAGAGTCTGAGCTGAAGAAGCTCGAGTGGCTAGAAGGGATGCAGTCCAAGGAGTTCCTCAAATGCCATCAAAGAAGAGATCTGCACCTCTGATCCCTTCTTAGCTACTCGCGTGGTCTGCTGGGGTCCATACTTGACAGATGTCTGGGAGTAGCTATTATGAACTTTTGCCTTTGCTCCCAGCTCTTGAATCAGTCAAGTAACTGGACTAGTAGGCAAGAAAAGGAAGAGAAATTGGCAGTGCCTCAGCCCCCATTCTCAGATCAGCATTATGTCCAAAGGGGACTACTGTCTGCCCTGGCTTCTTGTATGATAGCAGAACTGGCAAGCCAGTGGCCTCTTGCACTCAGTTTAGCAATTTTTGGCTGACTGCACGTGTCTGTAGAAATCCAATCTCACTTTGGAGGCTCCAGATAACAGAAGATTATTGTTAGCATGGGCATTACAATAATAAGAAAAAAAAGCTTAAAACGCTTCAGTATCTTTGTTCTTATTTATTTAAATTAGGGATGTAGCAAGCAACTGTGCATTATTTCTTCCCCCAGCCTTTCTATTTCTGCTACAAAGAAATGAAGCTGACTAGTTCTTGATATCCTACCACAAGTGAAGTATTAGGTCAAGTCATGACTACTTTCTGAGTAAATCAGTGCTGCGGTGATACAGTACACTTGACAGACATGTAATTCACGCACTCTGACAAGACTAGAGACTCCTCACTCAGGGCTGGCTGCAGTCAGTTGGGGCCCAGGGCAAAGTGATTTTCTAGGGGTGCTGAGTTCTGTTACCAATCATGAGACACTTGAGGTTCCTTTTTGGACCCAAATTGCTCAATCCAGCACAGGAAATTGGGCAGGGAAGGGAACTTACTTGTTTTCACAACAAGTTTTGGTTCCCTAAACTACATAGTAAAGTCTGGTTGATGACAGAAAAAGCGTATCTGACCTTTGACACTGATTATTCATATGCAAGGACAGCAGCCATCCTACACCCACCAGAAAATGTGAAAGATATCCAAAGATAGGACCGTTTGTATCAGACTTTGCCTATATTCAGTGGAGATATGGGTCCTTCAGATGTATCTCCTGAAGATCCTCAGGCAGCTTTTATGCTTAGTTGTGTGAATGAGCAAAAGAACTAAGACGTTTCTTCTTCTAGTGCCATCTGCCAGGGCCAGCCATGCACTCCAGGCCCAGTGCCAGGCAGAGGAAAGAATCTGATCACAACGTGAATGCATTTCCCTCCTGGTCCTGCAGTCTGCTCCAGTGATGGTCACCCATAAAAACCCCCTGCTGGCACCTATTAGCAGAGAGATAATTCCCTGACTATGTCCCTCAGCCATGTTCAAAGCTTTGCCCTGAATCTGCAGCCATCTGAGCCACAGCACACAGCAAGGGGGGCAATTTCTGTAATTTAAAAGCCTAAGTCCTGCTTGCTGGACGAATCTGCCTCTGTATTTCTGCCCTCCCCAGATGGCATGTTCTGGCAGCTGGCAGATGGGATGGAGCTTTCGTCTTCTCCCCTTGCCACCCGATGTGATAGCAGAGCTCTCTTGCTTCACGGCTCCTAAAGCACTGAACAGATGGAGTTTGGCAACTCTTGGAAGAAATGGAAAGGGATTTTACATGGAGACCTGGTAAATGCATGATCTTCTATCAATTCCTGGAAAGCGTGCAACAGAGTTTGCAGTTTAGGCTACTTACTGTGGGTAAATAACATGCTTTACTCCACAGAAATCAGCTGTAAGGCCAGTGCGGGCTCAGAGAACAAAAGTAAACTTGCATCTAAGGAAAAGGGTAAGCGGAGGAAAAATCCCTGAGGACACTTCAGGAGGATGTGTTGCAGTAATTAAGTCAGTAACAATGCGTTTCTAAAAACCAGTCAGCTTCTGCTTCTGTTCCTGGAATTACCTTCTCGGTTTTACCACAATGTTGCATTACTCTGCTTTACTTTGCAATAAAATGGATCCTCAAAAGTTCTTTTAAATAAAGTGTGTTCCCCAAGTGTTTTGCCCTTTAACTTCTCCCACCTTCTCATCTTTCTGTATTTACACTCAACGGAAAAGCCTCGGTACCAGCTGACACAGCTTGATTTTGGTGCTGTTACTTTTTTTAAAATCACCGAGGGAACTCTTGGAAGAGGTGAAATTAAAGGCTCAGCAAGTCTTGACCTGCTAAGAGCAAAGAAATAATTTCAGGGCGGAAACAACTTCTGAAAAATCTGCTAGCGCTCTCCAAAACCCAACCAGACAAAAACCCCCAAACTTTCTGACCTGCACGCACAGGAAATTTTCTACAGACGCTCCATCACGCGGCTTTGACGCTCCTGCCGCGAAGTGACAAGCTGTTTTAAATAACTTGCACAGCAACACCTACAGCAATAAGACAGCAGACCAGAGGGACGGCCCCGTAAATGTAACAAAACCAAACCCAAAAGCGGCAGCAGCGGTGACTGCCGGCCAAGCCGGGGCCGCTGAGGCCCCGTTCACCCGCTCTCGCCCGGCGCTGGCGGGACCGGTTACCCATTTCAATGCGGCCGCGCTCGGCACTGCCGCGGTAGGCTGCGGCTGCGGCTGCGGCTCCCGGCCTCAGCCTCGGCCTCAGCCCCGGCCCGGCCCGGCCCGGCCCTGAGGCCGCCCCCTCCGCCACCACCCTCCCGCCCTGCGCTGAGACGCCGCCGCGGCCGCCCT